>JAUYWV010096554.1:0-14004 GCA_032274565.1 Nematoplana nigrocapitula
CGCCACTACGCCTCTCATCGAGTCGCGACCTGCCCCACACGATGCTCGAGGTTATGCTGGCCCAGCTTCGCACTGGGCACTCGTCATCCTGAGACAGAGCGGGCCGACCGTGCTGTCCTACCTGAGGGAGGTCGGGACGCTGACGCGCCCTCCCGACTGGAAATTAACAGCACAGAATCCAGCTAGTTCTGAAAGATGCGACTGATCGAGGACGGGAAGATAGTGACGAAATGAAGCGTCGCAAAAGCCTGACAAACTAAGAGACTCCATTTAAAAGTTTCACCTCCGACAATGACTTTGATATTGAAAATTATTAGACGTATTAACCGATTTTTAAACAAATAATTAAAAAAAATATACCGCGAGTAATTGTTTGTTTTATTTCGAATTTATTTAGCTTATGGGCTGTACAAAGTTTATTATCAGAGATGTTTGATTCTTTCTGCCTACTGCATTTATTACTGTTTTGGAAAATTTGTTTGGAAATTATTACTAGAAATGATTAATTGTAACAAAGTGTAATCATAGTAGTGCAGTAATAATTATAATTCAAAATCGCAATAAAAATTCTTAAGGTTCCTCGGCTGAATAGCTATTTACCGATATCGGGACACGTGATCGGGCCGATGAAGAATTTGCGCGCCACTTTAGCGTCGGCGCCGATGCGGGTTATTGTCATCGGCCCGATGACGCATTTAACAGTGGGTCATCGCCATCAGTTAATATTGAGACGTTCTCTGAGGCCTGGGATTCGTCATAGTCACTTTATTCTTCATCCTTTTCCTCATTGCGGCGATGATTTCTTTGTTGAAGAATGTATTGTACGTTGAGAAGATTTAAGGCACCAAGGATTTATAATAACTTCCTCCTGAATTGTGCAATATAGTCTATCCTTATTAATTGAAATATTTTCCTAAGAACAATTATGTAAAGCAGTAGTAATGAACTATAATGAATAAATGTACAGATTTTTAAGCAAATTATTTTAGTCTCATTGAATGTATAATTTAAATGTCGACTGGTTTTTTAGGGTGAATAAATCTTTATTTAAGTTAGGTGAAATATTGGAAATTGACGTAGTTTCAAAGTTGCTGAAAACACGTTTTTGACGTTATCGGAATACTTTACCGTATTTGCAAATAATAATGCCGGTTTATAACTTCAAAAGTATTACAGTTATTCCTCCATCAAAGGTAAATAGAATTAATGTATAAATAATATATATATATATGTTGCGGATGGTTGGAGTATATCAGACGGTACATCGGCTGGTTTGTGCAAGTTAAAACTGTCGGAAATCGTCCAGACCGTATGCATACCGTCCGGCCGGTTTGATACATAGGGGCCTATTGCGAAACTTACTTCAACCGTCCGGCCAGTTTGATACAGATCCTAATAAATCATAGCTTACGGGAACTGTCCAGAAACTGATACCTATTGGCTGATTATTTATATTATAATGATTGCGACCTGTACTTTCTACTTTCTTAATACACTCAATTTAGTATTTACTCTAATAGCTCACCCAGCCACCTCCCCCATCAACAATAGAACACATCTGCGATGATACTATCCAGTAGAGGAGGCGCTAATGTACAGTATAGGCCTTCAACTTTCCCCTATGGTTTAGCTCATCCTGCCACTTTATGCAAATTTAATTGATTTTTGGGCTATCTACTCAGTGAACGGCAAGGTTTACAGCATGCCTCACTGATAGAATGTTAGTCATGTGTTATGCATTTCCTTTCATGCAGCATAAACTCTTATAGGCGACATGAGTGGACAATGTGTCTGTATACTATCTGTGAGATTAAGTAAGTTTTGCAATCTGTATCAAACCGGCCAGATGATATATGTACCAGCTAGACGGTTGAAGTAAGTTTCACAATTTGCATCAAACACTGAAACAGGCCAGATGGTATGCCGGTTGGCCCATACACTTGCTGTCTGATATACTCCAATCGTCCGCAACATATATAACTTTCAAACATTCTTGAGCCTGTGGCACAAAATATAATAAATGTTTAGTCTCCATATATTGGATTCCATGTATGCTATTTGACAAACCACATCAATCCAAACATATTTATATGTCAACACTAACTATCAATCAAATATTCTTAAAAATAGTAAATAACCTGATAATAAGACCATTGGCATTGCATTGGTATTCATGACCAATCCAGACTGACCTGTACGCGTGCTGTCTGATATACCTCAACCATCCGCAACATATATAACTTTCAAACATTCTTGTGCCTATGCTGTGGCACAAATATAATAAATGTTTAGTCTCCATATAATAGATTCCATGTGTACCATTCGACAAACCACATCTATCCAAACATATTTATATGTCAACACTAACTATCAACCAAATGTCAAACAAATGTCAAATGTTCTTAAAATAGTAAATCATCTGATAATAGGACCATTGCATTGGCATTCACGACCGATATAGACTATTGGTCAATACACACTGCCACTGGTCTAGGAGCCTTTCTGGAATAAATTTATTTCAGTGATGGACATATTCCCAGCCATGCTGTGAAAATTTGGTACCCTTGCTGTGAAATCTTGAAATTTATTGATTTGACTATAAATCAGCCTTTTCAGTTAATAATAATAATTTACATATTTTTCTCCAATTCATGCTGTGAAATTCACAGCAAAAAATTATCTTCAGAGGACATGTCCTCCGAAACAGTACTTTATTCTAAAGGGGTCTAGGAGGGAGTAGACCATAGAAATTAGATTGCGCAGCACAGCTATTTTAATCTAGATACGGCATGCCACCATTTTCATATGTCGTAATGGAAGCGGTACTAGTGTGGCAAAATATATGGCAGGGATAGACACTTTGAAAATCAATACACTGCATTTCTAATGCATATTTGTCACAGTAGTGACATGTCCAGTATTTTTCGACATTCCACCATATTAAATCAGCTCATGTTGCTTCTAGATTAAAATAGCTGTTCCGTACAATCCAATTTCTATGGAATAAACCAAAATGTCACCAAAGGAGTCCAAAATGTCACCAAAAGATTATGATACTATATTTGATTATAATAGTAAACCAAATAATAATGTTATAGATACTTCGTATAGTAACAAGGCAGTTAAATTAAATAGTTTAAAATATGATCTACGTTCATAATCGCTTATAGTTATACAAAGTAGGTATCAGAGTATAATAATATAATATTATATATGATTTTATACATATTATCTTTGAACTAAATAATATAGTATTAAAATCTTTTGGTAACATTTTGGACTTCTTTGGTGATGTTTTGACCCAAAATCGTCTAGGGAATTGGGATTTCAGTTAATTAAAAGACTGACAATCTTATTTAAAATAAAGTTTCATTCTTTTCCTAAAGAGAAGATAATTGATAGCTTTATTAAAAATATATTTGACAAACCATATCATTATCATTATCAAGCATGAGAAAAATCCAGATTTTTTGGTGCTAAAATATTCGCGCTTTTTTTAGTAGTTCCCACACAATCATAACAAACCATATGAACAACCATATAAAAATGACATTGAAGGGATATCATTTGAGTTATGTGGAAAGAAATGTTAGTATATTTAAATCAATACTGTCAATAGAGGTTTATATTATAACAGTGGATATAGTTCCGGTCACCAAAATCCTGTATTGTGGGAATAAAGTTCCGGACCTCATAGAGTAGAAATACACAGTTCCGTCTCTCACAATCAAAATGAACAGAATCCTGTGTCACAGTACAAACCTCCCATACGCATAGAGTAGAAATACACAGAGTTCCATCTCTCAAAATCTAAATGACCGGAATCCACAAAGAAAGAAATAAAACAAACCAAAGATTTGGCTGAAAAAAGGCAAATAGCAATGGATTACATGGAGGAAGCCAAGAAATTATTACGTCAGGCTCAAGTCTTGGACAAAGATCAAACTATTAAAAAATGCCAGGCTAAAATATCCTAAAATAACAAAGTGCCCAAAAAGAAGCAAAGTTGTCACCAAACTTCTTTGTAATTACTTTCATTATCTAATAAGGTCACCAGAGAATCTAATCAAGAGATTACAGGATCTCATTCACGACTGTTATCTGTCAAAGTGGCAACCTATTTTCAGTGGATACAACAGAAAATCACTACTGATTTAATATTTGTTTGAAGACTTCATGAATGATTCAGATTGTAATGTAGTTTAATTGATGTTATGCATTGAAGTAATAAAATGAATAATAAAAATAAACTCTTGTTAGGTACTAAATGTAATTGTTGAAATTTGGAACATATAAATGTTAATTCATCCCTCGTTTACCAACACATATGTACTCACAATGACAGCGTAGCATTTAGTTGGTCTATTCTGCATTCTGAACCAAATTATTTTAAGAGACTGGCTTTGGAATCTTTAGTAATTAAATGCACAAATCATTTAATGAATAGTTAAGTGGGCAAAAATACTTTGGCTTTCTTGTGACTGTGAGTGTTGGTTCAATGTGTGGGTCTATCAATTTCTTAACTGTTTTCAACTGTTTTAACTCTCTCTCTCATTTGTTTTCTCTGATATTACATTGATTTCTTTTATGTGCCATTCAAAATTGTTATGAACTCTTATCTCTCTCTCTCTTTCTGCAAATGTTTAATCCTTAACTTTGTACTGGCTTGTATTATAATTTTAGTTGCAGTTGACAAAGATACTCAAAACAGCCTGTAATTTACATTTACATTTAGTACCCAACAAAAGATTATTTTTATTATTCATTTTATGTATGGAACATTAACAATATTTATTTGTAATTTGTAGTACGTAGTTAAGACAACTTTGTACTTTTGTAATAATAATTTGCTTTATATTAAATAATAACTTCTGAATGAAAATAATCAAAAACAAGAATGGCAATGCTGTATTTGTAAATTGGAATTAAAAATCTAACTGATATTTATATAATCAAGAAGTAAGTAGAAAATAGTCAGTCGCCAAACAGCTTATCTGCATTCATCTAACAACAATACTTTCTGTCTTCACACTCTTCAGCATTGTATGCACGAGGGGAGAGTTGATGGCAAACTGACCAATCAGATGATGTGTTTAAAAGTTACATGACCAGCTGACCCAATGACCCAGGAATCACGGAGCTTGCATAATAATATAGATATAATGCTGAGTGTGCAATAGTGGTATATTTATTCTCAAGCATAAAACACAGTGGAAAATAGTATGCATATACTTGGAATATATTGACATGCTTTTCAGAGGAGGTTATTTCTATCAGTCTGAACAGCTAAAAAATTATGTAGGCTAATAGGCTTATTTTAGATGACTTATTGCATTTCAAAATAAAATCTTAGATCTTATATGGTAAAAATGTATTTTTTACATTAAATACACGGATGTCCAAATTTTCCAAATTTGTGTAAAATAAATAGAGTGGTGCTTAAATACATTGATTTGCTATCTGTCAGTAAAAAATAATTTTATTCCATTATCTTGATGTTTTTCAAATGATAGTGGCTTTGAAACTCCTTTTAAAAATTACCACATAATAATATATTGACAAGTTATGTCTATGTGGCAATGTAAATATTATCACAATAAAGTAATCTAATGTGCTTTTAAACAATACCCAGTCAAATAACATAAAAGGAACATCTGCCAATTAACATAACAGAAAGAGAAAACCTAACTACTTGAAAATGCGCCTCTAGAGCAATATTTAGGCAGCATATATCGGCAATTCATTAGATTAAATGTGTGAACTGTTTAGGCGCCTGGGTGCTGTTCTGCTTTTTGTTAGTATATGCATTTATTTTTGTTAGCTGTTTGTTACATACTTTTCTCGATAGCTTGCTACAGCTATTGATTATTGATTGTTATTTGAATTTGAATATAACTAGTAGCAACAGCTTAGCTTAAGGACTGAATTACTAAAAAAAAACTGTTGTCTCAATAAAGAGTAGTTGTGTCATTTTGTGTTGTGTTCTCAATTCATTATGTTAAATGCAGCTATACTCAATCACAATACTTTTATTCTCAATAAAAGAAAATAAAGAGGCAACCCATAAAAAGAGAGTAAAATACAGTAATTGGATCAGTCAATAAATGCAAAATCTTCTATCAATGTTAGTAGATTTTTCCTTCCTCAGTGTAATATCTCAGTCAGGGGGTTATTAATTATGATGGCGAGTGCAGAGTCCGGGGAGGCATGCATATGAAGTCGTTTTCTTCGCCTAGCAAGCAGAGTGGAGGCGTCTTCTATCCCCTTGTTCTTGAGGGTTTGGTTGGTGATGATGTAGGAAAAATGGATGCTGAGGGCGAATCGGGCCAGCGCTCTAGGTTTCTGATTGAGCCTTGTGGAGCGCATCTCGGTCAGAGTGACTGCTTTGAGACTGTAGAGAAGAACTGGCTCAATAGCGGCCTTGAGCAGCTTGACCTTCAACGACTCGATTGCAGAGCAGTGGAACAGTCTTGAGATCTTGTTGGCCACTATCCATGCTGAATTTCTCGGCCACATATTGCACTCTGGGTTCACGATTTTTCACCCGAGATACATAAAGTCATTGACTTCCTTAAGCATTTCGGCAGATGGCAGAGTTATTGCTGGAGGGTTCTGTATGCCGATGTGCAAAACCTCGGTCTTCTGAGCACTGATCTCTAGACCGACCTTGGCCGCCAAGTGAAATAGCCTGTTTACTGCGAGCTATACTGTTCTTGGACAAAAGACATTAACACAATTGCTACTTGCAAGCATACTATCTATTATCGACGCTGAGTTAGAAATGATCAATCACAGCTTTCACTGCTCGCAGGACCCAGCTGTTTGCTGTCTTTAGTTAAACAATTGTGGCTTAAGAATAGGCAGAAGTAGGTAATTGCCTATCGGATAAACTTTTTTGTATATTTCAGCTTTATTGCTATAAGTTTCATACAATATATTATAGCTCTCATTCAAGCTCCTCACCATTTAATATTTTTCAAAGACAAGTAAAAGTTAAATAATCACAGTTTTGTAGTAGTTGCAGATAGGACATTTCACAAAAAAGTCAGCCAATAAAATTCTGAACATAAATTAGGACAAAAACTGATCAATATAATCACCTAACATAAAACGTGCACTAAAAGTCAGTACAGATATACTCGTGAGTAAGAACTTCTGTACCCATGACTTACACAGAGCTTCCTTGATTAAATATTCACTATAGAGATTAAAGAAAACTGGGGATGAAATCCTTTTTATACACACATCAAATAATGGAATATTATTAAATTTGCTGTCAAAAATATTTCCCAAATTTGTGATTTTCTATTTTCTATATTTTTATATCAACTTTCCTTTATGCTGTTTTATTTATTATTTATATTAATTCCATTAAAATCCTGTATTAGACCTTGAGATTATTTTTTTCATTTCTACATTGAATAATTCATATTTACTATCTATTTAAATCACTTGAATCAATAGTGGTTAATATAAGACCAAGATAAGATGATAATTGTTCATTTTTCAAGTAAAGTAAGAATAAAGAAAGGTTATTATATTTATTTTGTAGATTATATTTAGTGCTATAAATAACTCCCAATTTTTACTATGTTTTTATTTTCAAATCATTATGTATTGCAATTTTAGGATTTGATTGACATCATCTTGTCCAAAACACAAAGAAAAACACCAACTGTTATTCATAGACACTATCCAATTGGACGTATCAGACAGTTCTATATCACCAAAGTGAAGACATGTCAAGAATTTTTTGCTGAAAAACTAAAAACTATTATTGAAGAATTTCCCAAAGTTGAGGTAATGATTGTTCTTAGATTATCTTGGATGTTTTTCCCACAGTTTGCTGTGATATTTCTATACAAACTCCACTGCTTTTTTTAGGATATTCACCCTTTTTATGGGGATCTGATCAATGTCTTATACTCAAAGGACCATTTTAAATTGGCTCTTGGTCAAATAAATACTGCCAAGGTTCTCATTGAAAGGCAAGGTTATGTATTTGCATATATACTAATTGTATTGCATTTTGACTTAAATCAGTTTTTAGATGCACAAAATATGATTAATTTATTGTGAAATTATGTTTTTGTCTCTCATAGTTCTGTCTATCCATTTTGTTTGCTTTCTATATACCTTTAAATTTCCACTTTTAATTCACATTTCATCATTTTAATTGAATACACCATTTTGCATTCTAGTTTGGTTTTATAACCTTCAATTTAATTTCGGTAGGTGAATAGTCCATTCAATTTGAGCTACTCTCATTACTAGTATGCTCCAGCTGCTTAAGGCAACAAAGTGCTATAACAATTTAAGTTTATCTCCATAATATAATGTTTGATTGCTTTCGAATTAAAACGTATTATTGTTTTTAAGTTAATTATGAACTTCTTTTTTAAACATATTTAATAAAAAACAAACATTTGCGATATCTTGAGACAGTGTGTGGTATGCACAAAGGTCTCACTAGGTAGTCATACTACCTAGTCATATGACTACCTAGTCATACTTTCAGGCAACTAGTATGACAACTAGTGGTATACAGAAAGCCTTACTAGGTAGTCATACTTGCTTTTTGCTTAGTAAGGAGTGGAGGTGACTAGGCTGTATATTTTTACATACCTACCTGTATAAAGACTGCTTTCACAGATGTTACTGCGGCTATTTGTGAGAATAACAATAATCTGCTCGTGTAGAGAGGTCCTGCATCCTATGGCAGAACTCAGGCCACCCAGTTATAAGTTAACCTCAATGAGTCATAAACAAGTGAGCTCAGAAGTTCATACTTTTGCTAGTAAGCGTTTGTGGTGGTCATACTAGCACAAGTATTTACTACCCTAGTCGTACTAGGTAGTATGACTTATTGTTTGTGCATACCGCTGAGTATGTGTATTCAGTTTTTAAATGTTGAAATGTAAATCTTCTAATTTAGAAACAGTTTATTGTTTAGATATAGAAACATATTTTGTAACATAATAAATCCATTAAGCTTCTACTGTGTTGTAACTCTTGAGAAAGAAACATCAAAATACAGCACCATCTCGCAACTGCATAAACATATCTCCGTGTAACACTTCCCGGTGCAGGATCACTGAGAAGTGGCAAAGAGTGTGCAGTGGTACACTCTTGCGGGGTGATGGTACCCAGGTCGTTCCTTGTATACATCATGAACAGGCTCATTCGTATTTGTAGATTCAGTCCAGGCAGAAGAGCTGCTGATTATTTGATAGTAGTTGCAGTCTGGACTTGAAGATGCTGATGACCTCTTCCACAGGGTTGATCATGGGGATTAGCGAGGTAGAAATTTCAAAGGGCATCTTGATAGCGGAGGCTCGATGAGGTGTGACCTGACATGTCAAATATAATGATGGCTTTGTCTTCTTCAAAGACTTGGGCCAGATTTCCAGCTGAAGTTTGGAGAAAGAGAGATAAACGCGTTTGAGTTAAGCCCCTTGTGAAGAGTCCGTGTGTGTTTGAGTTGGCCATGCACGATGTGACATTATCCCCTTTCGGACTGCCGACCCTCCTCACCGCAGACTGTCCTTGTACTGCTCTCCCCTGAGTGCGCTGCGTGTAGACGTTGAAACCTGTCTCATCAATTAAGACCACTCGTTTGCCCGCGCCCTCCTATTCGTACCAGTTTGCATACTCGACTGGCTCAGTCAGGACTATCCTTGTTCCATTCCTCACTGACTTCGCGCAACTTCTTGACAGTGGTAAGCATGCCAAAAGCACAACGTATGACTAAAGAATTTGAAGCTAGATGCTTCTTAGGAAGACGTATGTAAAGATGCCCATTAATTTAATTTAATGTAAATTCTGGCATGAACTTCCACTATAGGCTGGATTTCCAACTTCATATCATCGCCAATCTTGACGTGTTGTGCCCCTCCCTTTGGCTTGACGTTGGCCATGCCAGTTTTAATCTATCGTCTAATTAGTGACTCATCCGACTTTGGTTTGATGGAAAGCGTCTGGACCGGCGTCGTCGTACATATCACACAGTTGTTGGCGGTCCTCTGGTGAAATTTTACTGCGTGGTCCGATCGCACCTCGAGGCATTGTGACTGAGTATTCATTTACACAAACATTCTTCTTTATTTATAGGCAGTGTTCCCTGTACAGTCATTGTCAACCATGGCATAGCAACTATCTATTCAGATCAGAAACCGATCTGTCCTCGGCCAAGGTCAACTGAAAACAGTACAGTCATATGTCATCGTACTTTTCACGCGGCAAATCTGCGCTATACTTATCAATGAATAACACATTGCTTATAGTTATACATACTGTCTTGAGATATCGCAAATGTTTATTTTTTATAAAATGTGTGTTAGAAAGATAAATTTATTAAATTGAACGCGCTATAAATCGAGAGTAGTTTAAACTGAATGGTCTATTCGGCTGTATAAATTAAATTGAAGACAGAAATAGAATGCAAAAAGTGTCGTTTAATTATTTAGAGTTGTGTGAATTCGAAAGTTCTACACAAAAGTGTACTTGTGGGGAGGGGGATCTGAAATGGTGCTTCGTTTGAAAAGAAGAAATTTCAATTTACAGGAAATTTCTTCTCGGTTACGAGATAATAAAAAATTGACGACTTCCACCACTTCGCTGTGTGCTCGTAATTTATTTGGCACTATATATGGCATGCTATATTGATAAATTAGATATGTGGTAGCCACATCCTGACGGACGGTTAGTCGAGTACTTATGCAGAACATTTTGTATGATGTTTTCACTTTGCACATACAGACTGGTCTATGTTTCAAACAGTTAATTATTCATTGGCTATCAGCATGTTAAAAAAATTGAATTGTGACTCGTCAAGTAGAATGTCTCCATACCTTGCAACATTACCATACCACTGTTGTTGTTTATAACGTATACGTATCACAAGAATGCTAAAACAACGACTTATAGGGCTGCTTCTTCATATATCAATTTGTTTTTTTAAACTTGCAGAGTCGGTCACGATCAGGTGAAACTAATTAAATATGGAGACTCATTGTATCGATGCAAGACACTCAAGCGCACTGCTCTGGGAAGGTAAGTTTCATACAACATTTTCTGTAGCCTTATTTATAAGATTGCAATCCGACTGACTCGGCCTGTTTTCCTGTAGTTGGTTTCTCCTAGATCTTTTGTTTACTCAATCACTTAACCCTTCTCTCAAAATGTCAGACAATCAAAGGACGCGCATTCTGGAGTAGCAAAGCGGTTTCCTCTGCATACGTTTACATCTGTTTGCGCTGAGACATCATTGACAGAATTATCATTTCTCGTGGCACGTCACACCCTCTTTAGCAAGGTTTCCTAACTGTCACATTCTTCACTGCCTTTTAAAGTTTTCAAGCATCCATTATTTTAACAACTGCTATCCGTGTAATTTATGTATAATGGGAAATCTAGATGATATTTGGTGCCATTTTCTTATGTTATCGCAGAATGTGCACAATCATCAAACGTCAAAAGGACAATCTGTTGTATTTGGAGCAGGTGCGCCAGCATCTGTCCAGATTGCCAAGTATCAATCCAAGCGAGCGGACTCTGATCCTTTGCGGATTCCCCAATGTGGGAAAATCCAGTTTCATCAATAAGGTATTCATTCGCAAGGCTTCTTACAAAATCAACTATCTATACTATTGATCGGATTTTCTCCCCTTCCTGTGTATTTGTAGATAACGCGTGCAGATGTCGACGTTCAGCCCTATCCGTTTACGACAAAGTCGCTGTTTATTGGACACACGGATTACAAGAACTTACGTTGGCAGGTAGACCAGTCAATTGCCTCCTCCATTTGCATTAGTGTTTTGTTTAATAAATCCTCGTAATGTGAAACATTGAAGAGCTTAACAATTATTGCCTGTGTGCGTATGTTCGCTATATCCTAGATCATCAATCGGAGAGATCTATAATTTTCCATACCGTTTAATGGTCTTTTAGACCTTTTAGAGACTACAAAAAAAATTACGTCATCTGTTCTTAAAATGGGATATCAATGAAATTTCGTGTGGTTTCAATAAAGAACACCTGCGCCCCAGTGAAATCAGCACTGTCCAATCATATTGCATTCCCCCGTATTGATTAATTTGTTACCTTTTCTCAATAAAGCATGAATTATATACATATTCAATACTGCCAACCGACACTATTTTCAATTAAAAATAAAAATTGTAATGCTTTCGTTGAAATGGAGACTTTATTTGAATTGCAAGGGATATTGCTTAAGTTAAATTCCGAGCTAGCACATACGTTTTACATTTTCTGTGTTGCTTGCCAGGTGATTGATACCCCAGGTATCCTGGATCATCCGTTGGAAGCTCGCAACTCCATTGAGATGATGGCAGTGACCGCGCTCGCCCATCTTCAAAGTGCGATACTCTATCTAATGGACATTTCTGAGCAGTGCGGCTACACCCTCAAACAACAGCTCGACCTGTTCAATAATATCAAGCCGCTGTTCACCGACAAACCTTTGATAATCTGTATCAACAAGGTAAAATTCATATTATTTTAAAGATTAGGTATTAAAAACCTGTGTATTGAATGTACTACTTATAGTAGTATAATAACTTTGTAATTTATAATTTCCCTACTAGACTGACGTACGTTCGGTGAGTGATTTGGACGATGAAGATGTGGCTATCATTGAATCCCTGAAGAAGGAGAACGTGGTGCTCCTGGAGATGTCCACTCTGACTGAAGAGGGGGTGATGGCAGTGCGAGCCGCTGCCTGTGACGCTTTGTTAGCCAAACGTGTGGAGGCGAAACTTCGTACTGGGGGGAAAGTTTCCGAAATCGCCAATCGTCTCTACGTGGCCCAACCTAAGCCGCGGGACGAAAAGGTTTGTCCATATTTTTTGCTTTGTAATTTTGTGTAAAGTTTCTGCGAAGTGTCTGGGTAGATGAGCCATTCTTCCGGGACCTTTTCCGCAATCCACCAAATAAGTAGCAACAAGCAAATATCAAATAATCATTAAGTAAGTGTCATGTCCAACAAGGACGTTGGCGATCATAGATTTCCGTTTTGTCGTTCTTTACTGCCAATGTGTGTTTATCTTCGTCTTCCTCTGCTTCTTTTTTCGTCGATCTTACCCATTGCAACCAGATTTTTATACCTTTTCGCTTTACAGTATATGCCCTAGAAATTCTGCTGTCTTTTACAAATTGTTTTCTCAATGTTTTATTTCGTTTCTGCTCTGTCTCAATACTTCCACGTTTTGTTGTCACCCGCGTTGTCCAAGATATTCTCTTCCTCCTAAGAAACCACATCTCTACCGCTTTAATTCAGCACACGCTACCATATATGAGGGTCTATATTACGTAACATTTCAGTATTATAATTTTAGTATCTATTGACATCTTTCTATCTTTAGGGATGCTTCCCAGTTTTCAAATGCATCTTTTGCCCTATCAATACGTTTTTTCTAAACTTCTATACCAGGTTTATGGCGGTTTTATTCACTGTCACCAGCAAATTTGTAGCACTTCTTGAAACGTTTTTTGTGACTCTGCGATCAAGGCAGTATTGTCGGTACTAAATCTCGGATTGTTGATGTTATGACCTCCAATGATTACCCCTTGTATTTCTCACTGTACAAATTGAACAAATCGAAGGCGTACGACCGCGTTTTGAGGAAGGGGCTCCTTACCAAACTCTCTAGAATGGGAATCCCCACCTGCCTTGTCCGCTGGATTCGCTTTTTCCTCACAGACCGTCGGGCCTTCGTTCGTTGGCAGGGCGCATCCTCGAAGGAGCGCGTTTTATCAGAAGGCTTACCCCAAGGCTCCGTCCTGACACCCACCCTCTGGACCGTCTTTATGGACGCTCTGCTGCGAGGCGCTCCACAGCACTGCCTGTTAGTAGCCTTTGGCGACGACACAATATTTGGAGCCCAGTGTCCTTCCTCCCAGGCTTGCGGAATGCTCTGCAACCCGCCGCTGACTGGCTCCTTTCTTGGTGCACCACCTGGAAAGTCGAGCTATCAAAGACAAAGT
>JAUYWV010096565.1:0-14004 GCA_032274565.1 Nematoplana nigrocapitula
CTGGGCCCTGCGGGGGCCCCACGATCATTTCACGCCGTGCGTTGGCCCGTCGTCAGCCCATTGGCCCAGGCTGGGCCTTGCGGGGGCCCTGCAATCATTTCACGCCGGGGCACGTTAACACTGGATAAATTTCGACACGAGTCTCCTTAAGGAAACCACCATTTTCTTTACGGCACTGCACATTAACACTTCGTGCGAATAGAATCGATCGAAAAAACAATAAACGCGGAATCTGATGGCACCAATCGATTCGTCTCGTCAATACCTTTCGAACGATATCCCGGATGATAGAATTCAGAGATATAAAAATTTTTATTTGGGAATTTATTGATTAATCAATCGGAAATCAATAGGCACTGATCGGATTTCTGATCTGATGGTACCAATCGATTCGTCTAGTCAATACCTTTCGAATGATATACTGGAGATATGATTCGCCGCTGAATTATCGATTTTTTAATTTTCCCACGGGGGGTGTTTGGGGGGTCCCCGGGGGTTCGACCTTGCGATGACCTTGAGATCACGTGGTTGTCATGACAACTATGACGCACTACGCTCTGATTGGCTGACCTGCTTTCGTTGCTAGGGGAATTTCCATGGTTGCTAAGGGAATTCGCGAAATCTATTTTTAGGTGAGTTAGATCCAACCAAACTCCTACTACTTCAACTTACGACTGATCATTGAAAAGTGCAAGGAATTCTCAGTGCCAGTGTACTTGGCCTTTATTAATTACCAAAAAGCCTTTGATTGTGTTAGTCATAATTAGCTATGGTCAAACTAGAGAAAATGGGCTTCACAATTCATTTGATACAATTCCTAGTATCCCTTTACTCAAACCAGGAAGTGGCAGTAAAAACGTGTCATGGTCTCTCAAACTGGTTTTCAATTGGACGAGGAGTACGTCAAGGTTGCATTATGAGTCCATCGTTATACAACCTTTACAGCGAAGATATTATGAGAGACACGCTGAATGGGAAAGACTTTGTATCCATATTTGTGTAGTAAAAAGAGATAATATCAGATTTGCAGATTTTACCACATTAATTGGCTCAGGTTATGAAAAATTGATACGAATGCTTGAAACAACTAGGAAGGAAATTGAAGAACATGGACTTCTATTGAACTTGAAAAAGACGAAGATCATGGTTATAAACTGAAACAGAACATTCAGAAGAGATTTCATATTTGATAATGTCAAAATCGAAGAAGCAGAGGTATTCATTTTCTGGGATTTCTAATCTCCTCGAAGGGTGGCTGTTCGTTGTAGATTAAGAGGAGGTTAGGCATGGGACATTCTGCTGCTCAAAGATTGGCTATCATCTAGGGAAGTAAATATATAAATATAAACTTATTTTCATTGACCATCAGTCGGTCATAGAAGCCATGAGGGCAGCCAAGGTGACGAATGATAAGACGCTGGAAGAAGTGACGAGAAGGGCCGTGAAGGTGGGAAAGGAAAGGAGCGTGGAGATATGCTGCGTACTGGGGCACATTGAAGTGAAGGGCAATGAGAAAGCAGATGAAGAAGCAAATGAAGCAAGAAAAATAGGGCAAGAGGAGGTTGAGATCAGTATTGAAATCGCAAAGAGCAGAATAAAAATGAAATGAGAAGGGAAGTGGATAAAAATGAAAGGTGTGAAAGGGTATATATAGGAATGATTCAAGAGAGATGAGAATGGAAGTAGGAGAGAACAAGTGGTGATGGCACAGATGAAAACGGGTCACTGCACGAAGACAAACTACTACCTCAAAAGGATTGAAAAGACCGAAGAGGGGAAATGCGAGGATTGTGGAGAGGAAGAAGGGAAAGATCATATTTGGGAGTGTGTGAGATGGGAAGGTGAAAGAAGGAAGATAAAACCTAGATATTAGCGACATGGTTGACGAGGTCCAGCTGTCCTAAGAAGAGTATGGCCCAAATGGTTCAAAAGAGGGATATAGAGGCTATAACGATGACGGCAACAATACAGCACAGTAGCATGATTGTTTTCTACCCATATAGGGCACGGGTATTATCAGACAAGGAGCAGCAGAGTGAGGGATGCTCTATGTGCCATAGCAGGGCACTACAGTGAAGACACAGTGTTTTACACAGCCCAATATCACATGGTACCACCTGCTACCAGCCAGACAGCACAGAAATCAGCTGAGCGGACATCGTGACTGGCATTATCTATTCTTTGACACTCCTCAAGAGGACCTCTGGCAATTGCAGCACATTCGGCTTCACTGTGTCCACCTGGCTGATGATCGTAGCATGTAATGTGTACTACCGGGCATCTAGTAATAATAATTGTTAGATGATTTTATATTATTTTAAGTGTAATAAATGCAAAAAAAGTAATTTGATAGATATATCATTGAGATTTTGAGAGACGGAAATCTATGTATTTCTACTCTATGTGTATGGAAGGTCCCGAAATTTTTACCCCACAACACAGGATTCCGGTCATTGAGATTTTGAAAGATGGAACTCTATGTATTTCTACTCTATGCCTACAGCATATGGGAGGTCCCTAACTTTAACCCCGCAACACAGGATATGGTCATTGAGATTTTGAGAGACGGAACTCTATGTATTTCTACTCTATGTGTATGGGAGCTCTGGAACTTTAACCTCACAATACAGGATTCCGGTGACCCAAACTTTATTCAATGCATTATTTTAATTTAATAATACTATCTATTATTTTATACTCCTTTATATATATGCTTGGTATATCTAATATGGGATATATGATTATGAGAATCCACTTTACAGATAAAGAATAAGTAATATTTGACATTAATGACATTGAAGTTTTATCCTTTATAGTAAAATAGCATGCTTGACCATATTTTGAAGTAATTTGGAGGTAGTCTCACAGCCAACCCTGATCATGAGAACACTTTTGTTTAAATGCACAGATTTCGATAATTTTTGGCATAGGCCTAGTGGCCATCAAGCTAGATCCACAGCCGAAATTTCAAGTAAATTGGCCTCCAGGAAAAAAGTTAGAGCCTTGGAGGGTTACAGGATTTGCCTAGTAATAAGTGTTATGCAGTGTCGGGATCACTTTTCATGATGTCTCAGTTTTTCAAACTTTTTATGTAGTTGTGTAGCTTATGTGCCCATATAAATATAATGGGTATTTATTTTGTCCTGGCAGGCCCAAACTTTTGTGTACAGCCTTAGGCCCAAGGTCAATTTTCAGCCATGATTTTGTCAGATTTTCCAACTTTGGCCAGGCCTCACGAATGGGCCTTTAGCTAAAACTCTTTGATATTCTACTATTGTATAGATTTATAGTGGGTCTGTTGATTCACAAAAAAATTATCAAGAAATATTAACACATAGTTAGGGGACTCGGAATCTGGCTTCCTTTTAGCTGAATATACATTTTGCTGGAAAAAAGTATAAATTTCAAATTGCCATCGCCTCGAATATACTTCAGCTATATCAAATATCTTAGTATCGACAAACTCCTTATGAGATCTATTTTATGAAAATAATTGGAGAGCTAGTGAATATATATATATTAAAATTTTTAATAGAATAAAAGTTTTGCCTAGTTACTATTTTTAGCTAATATACCGAAAAATGTATAAACTTTAAATGCCATTACCTAAAAAATACTTAAGCTATATGGGTCATCTTGGACTTGGTATCACCAAACTCCTTATGAGATCTATTTTATGAAAATAATTGGGGAGAGTGATTATATGTATATTAAAATCTTTTAATAGAATAAAAGTTTTGCCTAGTTACTATTTTTAGCTAATATACCAAAAACTGTATAAACTTCAAATTGCTATCGCCTCGAAAATACTGAAGCTATATGGGATATCTTGGTATCGACAAACTCCTTATGAGATCTATTTTATGAAAATAAAGGGGCGGAGAGTGATTATATGCTTACTATAGATTTTATTGCTAACTATATTTTTATAAATGAAAAAAAATATATATGTGGGAAAATAATAAAACCACTAGATTCTACGAGAAATATTGTCATAATATTTCACATCTGTTGTGTTTTACTACGTCAATTATCTCTATTTTCTAAGATCTAAAATTATTTTCTAAATTAATTTTTATTATAAAAGTGTTTTGTGTATAATTTTTTTTTTAAATATAAGTAATTCGCTAAAAATTGATATTGCTGACTAACAAATTATATGAACGGAAAGATAGAAAGTATGTTTAATTTCATATTTTTGTAACATATATTAGACTTATTATTACATTACATTTATTATTTTGAAAATAGTAAAAAATACTAAAAAAAATCATTTATTGGACATTTAAATATTTCAAACTGAACTGTCTATAATGTCATGATGATGTATACCAAAGATGAAGGGAATCTGTCAGGATGGTACAAAACTATATAATCACCAAGTCTAGCTTCTGGAATAAAGTACTGTTTTGTATTTTGAAAAAAAATATATTTGACTTTGAGGTAAATCACAGCAGCTGTGAGCTGAGCAGCATTAAAAGTAAATTATTAACCCAGAAGACTGGTACACAGCTAAAGTTATTAAATGACCATATTTCACAGCATGGATTCAAAACTTTCAAAGCATTGCTTGGAATATGTCCAGTATTAAAAATAATATAAACCAGAAAGGACCCTGTCAAATCAATGACAACGAGTTATAATTTATATTATATCAAAACAAAAGTTCAATTTTTCTACAAATAATATAAAATTCAATGATACTAACGTTATATACATGATTTTCGGAAAAATTTAAAGTAAATGTTAATACCTTACTAGATAAACTAAGTCTTTTTTTAATTTTTACAACAGCTTGTAATTCTATCCAAAAATATTTATATATACTACGGGAAAAGTTCACGTAATTTACATTTTAATTTTAGTGCAAAAGAACAAGTATGACTTTTTCAAAGACTTTAATGAATTACCGTATTATTTGAAGTATATGAACTTCATGTGGAAATTATAGTCGATGCATAAAATTCAATACTGGTAATATTTTATTTATATAAACTACTATAACTATATTTTATTACATTTTAAACGTTTCTTTAGGAATAAGTGATTTTTCTCCCCTAATACTATCAGTTTAGTCGATTAGTCAGTTTCCTATAAGCCTATTAAAGATTGCAACAATGATTTTCTCAAACCCTGTGAATGATTCCATCAAATGCATGGTACAAGTGAGTGCATAAACTACACCCTTATCAATGGTTTTCAAAATTCAAGAGCGCAATATTTTCAGATTTATGACATGTATTTCAGAAAACGCAATATCTATATCATTTTCGTAACATTTATTTTAGAAAGCACATATGTATTTTAAATTTTTACAATGAAATGAAAAAAATATTTATTGAATTTATGTTTTGTTAACGTAATATGCCAATTTCCATATCTCTCATTTCCTTAAAGTAGATTCGTAAAATGTGCTGCATTTGCGCAATCGCGACCTATTAGGTTGTACAATTATTTCTGTCTTCAGGAAATTTAACCGTTCTTCACCCACACGTAGTTATGTTGACTTTCAAACAACTTTTGATCTTTGATAAGATATTTCCCGTCCGAAAATGGCCATGTTGAGCTTATATATGACTTCAGATTTGTAATAATAAGGTACATTGTCTGTAACTGCCAGCATCTCGGCTAAATCATTTCCAAACTTAATTATTCCATTGTAAAAATTAGATCATTAATCCAAAACATTAGTCAGACAAACATGCATAGTGACGTGTAGTGGTCATCAAACTTGTACCATACTCGCGCCGATGTTGAACCCTATCGAAAAATTAAAGCCAGTATCAAGCGTGGAATGAGAGTGCCAGATATTGACAAATCTTTTTATTGGACTGTGTATTATTATTATTATTATTATTAACGTATATTTTGTAAGAAACATCAATGACAATCAAAAACTGATATAAGCAAAAGGAAAACAACGTGACATAGTACGCATGGAAAGTAAACGAAAAACGATAAACGAACAATAGTTAACAGTAATGACAGTTATAAAGTGGGAGTGTCATTTAGGAAGGCTGTGAGACTAGAGACGAATGTTGAGGAATATCTAGTAGAATTGGATGGGGTTGGATGAAACGATCTTAACGCTGAGAGGTAGTCGAGATGATTGAGTGCAGCCTGTGGGATGGACACTGATGGGCGAGATGAGACAGACGGATGGCGGAAATCATGCGTCGACTACTAAGAGTTGGAAAGTCACCACAGGGGCACTCGGCATGAGACGCATTACAAATGAGGCGGTGCGCTCGGCGTTGGCATTGCTCTAAATAATCCGCGAGGTAGTTGGGCAGACGTACGAAAAGAGGTGCGGCGTACTCCAAAATGGATCGCATTAGGCCATAGTAAATTTTTAAGTAATTGTTTATGTAATGCTTCAGAACACTTTCTTTAGACCTCGACTTATATGTAAGACCTTTTATAGGGTTTTGTAGATCATTCCATAGTAGAGAAGCTCCACCAGTTACTTTATTTTCATAACAGTAAGCATCTTGATTAATGAATATATTGTTAAAATTTCGTAACCTTCTTTTCAGAATATAATTGTTATGGAGAAGATTTCTATAAAGATCCTTGAAGTACATACTTTAGTTTATGAATTATAAGTGTTAGTCTGAGCTTAGCTAAATCATATACTTTTAATATATTCGATTGTTTGTGTAATGTATTGGTACTGAACAGTTGATTCTTTTGGAACATTATTTTTAAGATTCTGTTTTGACAGTTAGGTAGCCCCAGATGCATCATAAAATTATTTGTTTCCCCAGAATTACCCAGTTCTAAACTTGTTAATTTGTCAAGAAGCAAGAGAAATAGTACTGCTGTATAACTTTTAGTTGAAAACCATTGATCAGACACAAATAGAAACCACCAACCTAATAAAGCAATCGGGTCATGACAGGATCACTGTGAGCTACGCTCATATAGTTGTTAAACATCTTCAAAGTGACTACGGTTTCTACCAGCTGTCCACAGTAATGGCCTTTCCTATTGCTACTGGACCTCAGAGTCACCGAGTTGTTCCTTTCTGTAAGGCTGAAGACTTTTTCTTATATATATATATATAAATAATTCGATTTAAAAAAAGGGGTACTTCGCTATTGATTTTAGCCGACTCAAAGCACAATCAGTCTGAAATTCTTTTTGACTGACTTAAACACGGAAATAGAATCTGTATACAGTACATATTCAGTTATGAGAATTGAGGGAAGATGATACCAATTCTTTGATGCCCCAGATATGGTGCTTGTTTCCAGCGAATCAATATTCCTCTTTTTAAAGATGTTTCCATATTAAGTACGGCACAATAGTCATGCGTGTTGTAAGTATAACCACCAACTTGCATCACCTTGCTAATCCATAGTTAGAGGCTTACCAGCGAATCACTTTTTTCTATGACCTTGAGATGTAGATGAAACTTTCTCAGAAGTATTTCAACACCCTGGGATTGAGAATACAGTGCCGTAAATTGGATTGTAAATTAGGTCGTAAATTGTTCAAGCGGGAAATATACAAAGAACTCGGTGAAAAGGGCACAATAAAAATATAGGAGTTCCGATAATACAATTCATACACTATTCACACCAGGGATAGACATTTTATGACATAAGTTCATATTAAAAATATGAATTTTAACGAAATATTTTTATAATAGCAAATATTTGCATATGACTGGAAATAGAAATTATGATAAAGTATAATGATCAAATTAATTTAGGAAATAGATTTATACACACTGAGTTTAAACTTATTATAATAAACTTCATTTGTATTAGGTAATGTCCCTTGTGAAGTTTAAAATACAAAATTTTCATTTAATTCGGAAATAAGTACAAATAAAAATTAACTATAATAAAGCGCCAAATCATTTGCAATTGTATTATTAAAAATTATTTTTTGAATTATAAAATTAGGAGCTTTGATGTCTCCTTCAAATTTTACCTTACTTCGTCTGCGGTGAGCTCTTGTCTGTGCTTTGTAGGTACTGTATAAGGGCATTATTCTGTAAGGAAAGGATCCATTAGAATGATAAAAATATCCTATTTCATAGAAAGAGGGTTCCTAAAAAGATAAAGGTCAAAAGGGTCCTTAATAAAGTTCTCCCTTCCTCCTTATAGTGATATACAACCGTGTCACATTATACCTCCAAGTCGTGAACGAACCTTGGCAACACGCATGACCTTTGTCCTCCAGCATCGTTTCTATCTTCGGCCAGGTCCATCAGTTTGCGGAGCGTTTAACTTGTCATCGCCTTCAATAAATTGATCCATTCAGTGGGAGGTCTTCATCTTCCCTTATTTCCCTAGACTTGTCCAAACATAGTGAACTTTTCCAATCAATCACAGCATGCAGCCTCACAATGTGTCCGAAGTACGATAGCTTATGTTTCAAGACCATTGAGTTTAGCCGAACGGGGTTGTTAATTTCTTTTAATATTTACTAATTCTATATTATTAAGCAAACTCCGACTTTCCTGGGTAGTTGGGTCGGTCGGTCGTGTAACTTTAAAACGCGTAGTCTGATTGATCAGTTTGAAGTCTGACACTCCTCTCGCGCATGCAACTCTGAAGAGTGTGAAGTATTGTTGTTGGAGGAGTAGATGAATGCAGATAATAATCTGTTTGGCGACCGCCTATTTTCTAATTCCAATTTACAAATATTCCCAAATGTCGGTTATTCATACCAACACTTGTACGCGAAGCTGCAACTGGCCACTGATTCTCATTATCCTTTCACTGGACATGTTAAAACAGATAAGGGGATAAAATATATATTGTAGGTACTATAATTAAATATAGAGAATGAAAACAGATGAGTCGACATAACTAACATTAATCTATTTAAAAAAAAAATAATACTTCTCTACATAGCTCCCGGCACTCGACTAACCTCAGATCTCCAAGAAGGATGGAAGTGAAGTATAGCGTGGAAGTGGGGACACCGCAAAGAGTGTGACGGATCCAACACTGAGAGTGGATTAAAAGAAGACAATAAGTCGATATTCAACTGTAAAGATGTTCATTGATAACAGACCGGAGTGATTAAAGTATAGGTTATCGATCCGCCATACAGTACGTGATACGGTCGGTTGGTCGCTCATCGCCCACGATTCTTGAAAAAGACGACGGCGATGGTGGCGAGAGAGAGTTTGATGTTTATAGGAGGAACGAACGGAAGGAAGGAAGGAGCCATAACTCATCTTCACCGAACAGAGGAGCAACTGGGAATTAAATTGAAGGATGTCCTTTGAAGATCATGCGCGTATGCTTGACATCGGGTTTTTCCTATCTGTATCCACCCGCCGCCAACCATTGCCCCCTCCCACGACACATTCAATTCGTGAGGGTTCCCTGTTTACCCTGTTGAAAACTAACCGACTTGATTATGACATTATAAATATTCAGTGTCTGACCGAGCGTATAACATGCATATATATTTGTTGTTTTGTACAAAAATATAGTAATAGTCCTACTCATCATCATCACATCACATCAGTGTCTCTCTCTATTCTGCACTGCTTTTCGTTACATTTCTTTCTTATTGTATCGCTTAGTTGTCTGCGTTCAAAGACATTCCACATTTTTTCCAAACTTTGATTAGTTGTGGTACCATCAGTCGAAAATCTTCGGGATTCCTTGTAGTGATGTATCATCAGCAAATCTCAAATTTGTAATGTTTTGTTTGTTGGTTATGTCTTTCAGATAATTTTTGTTTTCCCAGATTCATCCTGATTTCCTGTGGTTTTCTGAGGTTTCATGGATTTGGCAACGGAATTTTATGAAATTGTGGTGTGGACAGTTTCGTTAATTTGTTCATACTCTCGTTTCAGTCAGTACCACTACAAGATCGGAAGACTCTCTCATTCTTATACATCTAGAATTAGGATACGAGCTCTTTTCTCTCTGTCTGTCTGTTGTTTAGTTTATTATTCACAGAGTTAACAGTATCTTCAGTACGATGTACGGATGTCAATATAACTGAGATAAAAGAAATCACTTTCATATGAGGTAGTAGAATAAACAACTCATCAGAGACCCATGCTCAAAACTCCGACGCGTGTTGTAATTATTCAGATACACGCAAGTCTAGTACAAAGCAGCAGTGTAACAGCTATTTTCAATTTGTAAAGATCGTGCAACAGATCCGTTCTCAAATTGTTTCATTCTAGTTTGCGTTTGTTACATATTTGTTGCAAAATATGGCGAAGTGGATTTTGCAAATTACAACCGGATAAAATCCATCCCTAAAAGCAGACGCAGTCGAGAGTGTATAGCAATTAACCGAGATGCTTGCCGAAAAAGAGGAGTGGGATGTGATAAGCTTATTAGATCAGCTAAACAAGCAAAATTTATGCGAGTCCAAAAACTATGGGTCTATGGTCGGAAATACGGAAAAGATAAAAACAACAATTTAACTATTCCTATTTTAGATGAAATATTTGTCTAGAAAAATCAATTATTTATAGGATTAATTCTCGCAGACTCCTATAGTCAAGATGCTGATTTTCTGATAATTAATCACTATACAGGTAGTGGGTATATTAACGAAAACTTGTGGGGACAGAAACGCGGTAAAGCGGAAATACCTTTTTTGGTACTCATCATCAACCAAATGGAGCAATAAATCGTCACATGAATACAGCTGACTTATCTAGACGATATGACAAATTACAGTAATGTTTAGAGATCTTATCAGAACTAATTACTACTGAAGTAATAATTCTACCTTGTTGCTACTGCCCTGGGAAAGCAGCATTTTGCCTTCTGTATTATGATAGGTTGAAATATTTTTAAATGTAATACTGATCTCAGTGAGAGTTATTTGCAGAAGTTGATAAGCAATTTCCAGCAGTTTTCAACATTGCATAAATAAGACATCAACTTAAACTTCATGCGCCATTTTTCGATCACCTTGTCCCGTCAAGTCCGTTCCGACTTCTATCGATACCCCTGACGCGACTCCTCCAACCTGAGCGATTCCACTCCTCTTCCCTTAACTGTGTGAGTGAGAGTCCAATTGCATGCCTCATCTTGTCCAACCATTTGGTTCTTGGTCTTTCACTTCATTGTTTTTCCTTTCGCACTTCCCAAGTATTACAGCTTGTGTCGTCCGCATATCTGAGGTTATTACTTCTTTTTCCACCTATCTTGATTCTTACAATTTGCTGATTCTAGACTTGCTTCCCACATGATATGTTCACTGTATACTGTAGACAGTAAAGAAATTACGAGAGGATGCATCCCTGTCTAACCCATTGACCTATACAAATCCTTCCGTTTCTTAATATTCTGTTAGGACTGTAGCTTCTTGGTTATTATCAGCATCATCATCATCAGATGGCATCTCCGATTCTGAGGTTGGTTACAACGTACTGCCAGCCCTTTCTTTATTGTGCTTTTCTGTTGCAGTCTTCCATCTCCAAGCCTGTCCATTTCTCTGTATTGTCTTTCCATTTGATTTTCTGTTTACCACGTTTATTGTACCTTCAACTTTGCCCTCCAAAATTGTTTTCATGATGCTGTTGTGTGTCTCTTTGCCTGACCAAAGTAGCTTGTTTTCCGTTGCTTTTAGAGATTTAAAGATTCCGTTTCATTCCAACTAAATAAAGCACTTCCTGGTTCGTCCTTTATGCATTCCATGATATTTTGCCTATTCTTTGTATTACCCACATTTTAAAGCTCTTAATCTTCTTTTCGACAGTTTTGTTTAGAGTCCAAATCTCTGCTCATATAAGAAGATGGACCAAATGTAACACTTCATTTGGCCTGATTTTTAGCTCCATACTGATTTTCTTGGAAGTAAAGAGACTTTTCTGGTTGTTAAAAACTTCCTTAGCTACAGCAATCAGGTGATCTGTCACTCTCATGTACTTTATCAGTTTCAATTGACAGTCTTGCTTATTTAATACGGGTCATGTAATTGGCTCTACATGTAAGAAATGTTGTCTGAATTGACAATAATATCCAAGGGCAAATATATGTTCAGCAATCCTCACTTATACGACTACTTTTCGTGCATGGTCCAATCTAGTATTCATATCCATCGTGTTTGACATTATTATACAATTTCTAGCGTTCAGAGATGATGTGATTATTAGTGCTCAAGTTTGATAGTTTATGAACTAATAGAAACACGTTTCTGTCATTGGAATGTCATTTAAACTATATAAGAAATGGCTTGATCGAAAAACTATCCACCAGCATACCAGGGGTTTCGTGGTCTAGTAGTTAAGTAGTTTAACTGCTAATCACTGGGACACGGTTTCAAATCCTAACCAGTACTGACCGGTCTGTTGGTGGATATCTTGCCAAAAATGACATTTTATTACATTTTTATAATCTCTGTTATATACTACTATAACAGTAGTATAAATAGACTACCTGAATAATAGAATAATTGTCCTTGCAACTATTGCTTGTTAGGATGAGATGTCAAATATATTATCGACTTTCTGTGCTGACCTGTAACTGTGCAACCGTTTTTTTCTACTTAAGATTGAGTTATATATATAATAATTTCAATAGCACATCTATTTTTGACAGAATATGATTTCCAAAGATGGTTTTATACCATATGATAATTTCTTTGTAAATTACAAAGATTTATCATTTTCTTTTCGGTTTTCAATTTTAAGTCGCAATTTGGAACCTTCTCTTCACCACCAGCTGCTTAGTCCAGCTGCTCCGATCCAATGGATTGGGCTACATTTGGGGCTAAACCTAACTGGAATTAATCGGGGAGATTTTTTACCCACGCAAGGAACTAACCATTTCCAACAACAGAGCTATCTAAAATTGGCGTTAGATTACAGAAATTGTTTTAAAAAACTTTTGTAAATATGTATATTTATAGGACTGCCTCAAGATCACCTTAATTCTTAACGTATATTTACTGTACAGTCATATTGGAAAATTATACTTCGTGGTAAGTTAAATTTTCATTTCGTATTCTGAATAATCTTGATGTCTATATGTGCCTCTAAGTTTACAGGACAAATGAATGGTTCGTTTAGGACACTAGTAAATTCAGTTGAATTCGATTGGATAATTTAAATTTTTATGGTATTTTTCTAAAATAACAACATAACAAACCTGTCATACTACTACTAGTTTTAACAACATAAGTAATAAAGCATTTTGTGGGACACTGATAAAAATAACGTAGCTTTTCAAATGTGAGATTGAAATAGTGAACACTTCTCAGCCACGATTTACGTATACTAATTAGTGGAAATTTATTTATTGGCACCTTTATATGACCATATTTTGGCAGAATTAATGTACGTCTTCGCTCATGTGGGAAGCAGAATAGAAATAGATACATGACTATTATCTTGCCCACACATACTATTAGCACAAGTGAACTACGACAGTAGTCTCTCTGGAAGTGGTTTGATTTGTAAACATTTTCCTTCTTGATTGCTAGAAAACTCTTGATTGACATTGTTTATTTCAAATGTCTATATTTCCTTCAAATAATATTAAACGTGTCCGCTAGCTCGGAATGTAGCCAAACATAATAATAATAATAATAAACGTTTATTTTTTTAAAAAAGCACAAAGAAAATTAAATTGGGGGAAACACTGGGAAGTATTACGAGCACTAATCAATAACAACGTCATTGTAAAGTGAACACACAAAAGGCACAAAAGAGGCGCGGAAACGAGTAATACTGGTAAAGGGTTGGACTAACCGTCCGTGGGGTGATCTATGACGGATAATGTCGTGGAGGACGTGGTCGTTGTTGAGCGCCGCTTCGAAGAGGTATCGCGCAGCCTTCGCTCTTCGGCTCTTGAGTGGAGGGAAGTCACCGCAGAGACAACGGGTACCAGGCGTGGGGGAACAGACGACACGGTGTACACGAATTTCGAACAGGTCCAGTCTCTTGGAAAGTGATACAAGCAGGTCACCAAAAAACAGGAGAAGCATACTCGAACAAACTGCGGATCGTAGCACAGTAAATTCTCTTTAAGTCGCTGGAAGACACAAGAGGTTTAAGAATGC
>JAUYWV010096576.1:0-13998 GCA_032274565.1 Nematoplana nigrocapitula
AATTACAAAAAAATTAAAAATTAAAATTCCCTCACTTAAAAGGATACCAGAGGCTCGCGAGAGATCTAGCTGGTAACTTCTGTAATTTTTGTGATAATATTTGACATTATTTAAATTAGTCATTTGATAGCTGTTTCATATATATATTAAATTTAGTTTCACTTTAGCCCGATGATATTGAATGTTAAAAACAAACGCGCTGTAAAGGAGTGACCACTCGTTGTTTGAATTGAATTTGGTCATGGGCTTTATGCGAGTAGGCATGAAATGGTGGACATTATTATCGAAGTAGCTAGGTGCAGATTTGGTGCGGCTTATGGAAACTCAACCCCTTCCAGACTAAAGATATGCCAGTATAGTTCAAGAGGGCGACACAATGCATTGCGGGCAAGGGTTCTGAAAATTTTAAGGGTTCAGTAGTGCCGAATGATGATGCCAGCACTGCTGTTTGGTCCAGATCAACAGCGAAACTGGCCTGTGGAAAAGTTAGAAGAAGAAGACCACGTTGAAATGGAGATATGACGACGCTATGTTATTAGGAATAACATTGGGGTCGAGAAAGTGGTATAAAGAAGGGGCAGAAACGGAGACAGAGATCGGTTCGCATAAATAAGGGGGTTAACAGCCGGCAACGAACATGCATTGTCGTCTTAATCTAGCAATATTTATGACCTTGTCAGAACAATTGTATACTGAGGCGGGAGATGACCAGTTAGGTGAAAAAATATGCGGTTGTTCCACTGTCTACACTTGTGCATGGCGTGGAGATACGATCTTGTGATTTCTATAAAGATAATGTACTCGAAGAAACAGAAAGTGGAAATGTGTAGTTTAGTTGTATTGGTGTTGGCAAGAGTTCAAATATGCTACAGTTTAGATAGCTATATAATACACACGCGTACGATAACAAAACGACCTTCTTATTACGAAGTTTATAAGTGGGCATATGACACCTTGTTTGGATACTACTATGCATACCACACGCACAGGGGGACTCGACAGTTTAACTAACAACCGCCTTTTCCTAACTATTCCTTAAACACAGCTCATTTCTGGTCACTGGGGAACTCGCACCCAAATCTCTTTTACATACTAGCAGCTTGCAACTCAGATAACCTAATAGAATTCTGCTCTTTGATTTTACTCAGATAAGTGACGGAAGCCATATTTCTTCCTCCCACTAACCAGCCTAACACAATTAGTTTGGTAAACAATCATAATACACACTCTGATAATTATATACAGCATCAGTTAAATCTAAAAATAATGCATTCCTACAATTGACACGAATGAATACATAAATAAATATATATATAAATAAACAGTAGCTATTGTGCATGCAGTGCGCACACACCGCAAAACGCACGGAATACGTTCATCTTTCCAAACTTTCACCAGAACTGTGGAGCCCTTACTGAACAGCGCAAATATTGCTGAAAATATTGACAAATATAGATACAGAGACCTTTGTATTAATATGCAGAGAACTTAGCAGCCGAACTATAGCACACAACTAAGCTAACATACAGTACACACACAAGTACATACCTCTTTGTACCGCCTGTGCAATCGACTGAGTTCCGTGACTTTGTCTTGCAAGTCTTCCACTTTATCTTCTAGTAGTGACACTTCATACCTGCGCACCGCCAACGCACCAGAATATAGTGACAATACCTGGACAACTACCTACATTAACCTAATACCGGAGCCCTCTTGGAATGGGTTATTCTTCGTGTATAATAGATGGATGAAAACGCTTGTAGCAATGTTCAGAATATGCATATCACATAGATATAGAATACTAAATGGCTCACTAGATTTGAAATCTATCGCTGTTTATGAGCTGAACATCGGAATATACACACTTCACATTAGAGAGTGTTGGACAGGTTTGGTAATATCGATTGCCTAACACTGTCTAATGTGAACTGTGTAAACAGAGCTAGAAACCACTAGGTAAATTTTAACTTCATATTTTCCACTGCTTTGAAAGATGAAATCAGAAATAAATTCCAGTTATTATGTTTGTTTGTTTGTGTTTGTGTTACCCGGCTCCTTCCGGTGTATGGGGGGCGGCGCAGGACCGCCGAGACCCAGCAACCGGGCAACTCCCCGTGGCCGCCTCCATAGGTCGAGAAGGCTCGCCGTCTCGCCACTCATTGGCTGAATCTTTCTAGGAACCAGTGTCTGGATTAACGAGGCTTCACTGCACCAGGAAAAAACTAATCCTTCCGTTGATACCAATGTGTTCTGCCCTATTATATCACCGATATTTTAACATTCAGCCAAACTGGATTACTTTTGTACTAGTGACAGTGCATACGAAATTAATTGCTTATTTATTAGTTATTGTTCAACAAGTTTGAATTCAAATATTTCGTTGCTATGTAAAGGACTACTAGAATAGAATGAGGACGGTCAACTATGATTTTAGTGATAGTTCAACCAAGAGGTTGGTTATTTACCCACAATGAAAATTGTTAGAAATAAACGCCAGTCACATTGTTACTTAATCAAAAGTTTGAGAATAATCGAATGGTGTCATAAAATGCCACCTGTCCATCCCCTGACCTCCAAAACTTACTATTTTTGGCACTTTCAATGAATTAAAATTAGACATTTTTGCGGCAGGGATATTTTACTTAAACGCTTTGATAGTTTTTTAAAATATAAATTACACTATTGTTCCTCTAAGGCCAGAACACACTGTCCCAATCGTTAGACAGCTTTTGTTCACCTTTGGGTACTGCTGTAATATATGCTCCAATGCTCTAATAAGCAGTCTAAAGATTGAATGAGGTCACAATCGGGATTAGGAAAAACCATAGTCTTTCTACAAGACGAAATGCGACCTCGCCAAAAGTCAAGATTAAGCTATTTCTTAAGCCCGATTGTGACCTCACTCAATGTGGAACAGTCCTTAGAGGGTGTTATTTAAATGAAAAATAATTAAAAGCGTTTGAGTAAAATATACCTGCCGCAAAAATTTCAAATTTAATTTTGATTCCTCAAAAGTGGTCTTCAAATGGTCAGTTTTGGAGATCAGGGGCTGGACAGATGTCATTCGATTTCTCTCAAAGTGATCCACGTTTATTTATATCGTCTAACTATTTTTATTGTGGGTAAATAATCGGCCACTTGGTTGAACTATCACTAAAATCATAGTTGACCGTCCTGATATTATAGTTAGTAGTCCTTGAGCTCAATGGAAATGGAAACCAAATGAATTGTTGCAAGTGATATTGTTTTGGTTACATTCCAAGTTAGTACACGGGTTTATCTAACTTTTAAATTCACGGAAAACTTTTAAAATATGATATTTCAAATAAATGTTAGGAATGTAATTTTTTTATAGAAAATATTAGTCTCGAAAAATTGTAGTATTTCGTTTTATTACGGTTGACTGCAAAATCACGTTGGAGACATTTATTTGAAAATTAAGGGTTAAAATATATGACGTTTAGTGTATTTTGTATTATAAAAATACAAAAATTGATAGAAAGTTACAAAAATAATTATTTCATCAATCGTTGCTAACGTAGTAGCCATACATAATATTATACTCATACAGGTCAAATACACCGGTTATTGTGTAAATGCTATCAATTGTACAGAGAATATGTTGTGGCATTCCATATTGAGATTGACATATGTAGAGTTATAGTTTACATTTTTACCTCTCTTCTCTAAAATCATAAACAAACAACCACAAAACGCGCAATCCATAATTACAAATATTATGAGTATATAAAAACTGAGAGACTTGACAAGAACAGAGAAAATGCTCGTATTATTTAGTATCAACTTCTAAATAATCCATTTCAACAGCTGCATATGTCCGCTTTTCCAAACTAAACAGCCACCGACATGAACGGTAGACGAAAGGGGCAAGGAAGTGCATACTCGTATGATTGTAAAGAACCCGTACAAACTTTGAACAAGTTGTGTGGTATAAGTTATATAGATTATATCAAAGTTTTACATGTCAAAAATATCGACGATTTAATAGTCACCGCAAGCAAACTTGGCCTGATATATCTTTTAAAAATTAACGGAACAAAAAGCTTCCAAAACTAAAGTGTCCTCAGAGAAAAAACATTCTAAAAACAAAATAGCATAGTGTGGGACTGTGGCGACTAGTTGGAACAAATGCATAGTGGCCATTCACATCGAGCGGAGATGTAAGTACTTCAATGGTAACAAATTATGCGAAATTCTACGCCCACTCGTTTCAAATCTCAAATATATAATACAATTGTACAATTGGATTTTAATACGCGCTGCGCATCAACCACCGGGCATAGCACGAGATGAGCCATCATATTACAACATCAGCGGTGTACAAAATGTAAAAGATAGCACTTTCAGGTTTTCATACAAAACTGCAAACCAACACTAAAGTGTATCTCGTACAAATCTATTTTAGACAAGTGTGTAATCAGTGAAATACTGTGCAATAACATAGGTTAATATTAGACAGAGAAGTTTGTTTAACCTTGGTCGAACAGAATCATTCCGATAGAGATCAGATATTTTACATTCGAATTTTACATCAGATACTATATAGTCAAATTCACTGGAGCGGTTTAACAACTTCATAAAACTTCCGAGTGAATCTAACTGCATTTTATATAGATAACACTATATATGTATCAGAGAATAAATAATCAATATGGATTAGTGAAATCAAAAAAGAGATAAAACAAAATGGAATAAAACTATTAACATTAATTCGGATATGACAAAGTTTTTTTTCGGTGCTCAACGTTCAATATGACCGTCAGATTTACTGCTCATAACGGTTAAACATTTAACGGCGAGTGGCTACAGCTCAAAAGAAATTTGGTTTACGGTTACTGAAGAAGCGTAGATGGAACAATGATTCCATTTCCAACGAGGTGCTACGGTGCGCTAGTACGAGTCGACAGCTAATGCCAACGGACGAGTTGAGGAAAAGCGGACGAGAGGCCGCCAACGACTGAATAAACAACAGTTTTTATGTTAAATACAGATGAAAATGTCCGAATATTGCACATCACTTTAATCAGGCATGAGAGTGGAGTCAAATGAAAAACCCGGAAATATTTTGTATAAAAATTTAAAATTGTACATGTATAATAAAGTATACATGACATGTGTACAAAATAACTATTCAATATTTTTATTACAATTTACACTGGTAATGAAATGTTTGGTTATAATCAATTTACTTGAGAAGCAACATCAGATAACAAATAATAATGTAAAAAGAAACTTATTTAGCATAATTAGATTAAAGTAAAATAGAATTAAAGATCAATAATTGTTTCGATACGTTTTATATTTAAAAAGTATATATCTATAAAAATATTATTGTAATACCAGATTCTGAATATTGAAATTTATCATGTTTAACAACGAAATGATTGCAGATAAAGTTTATTATCTTTCCAAACTTTGCGTTTTTTAGCTAATGATTCCAACTTCTCGTGATGATTTCGCCTAGCAGCCTTCATTGCTTGTAGAGACAGCGATTTTGCTTTGGATTTTGAGCTCGACATTCCAGCTCTGATTGTCAATGACTCCTTCTTTTCAGACAGAACTCTGCGCTTTTCTTCTAGTTCTTGACTATACTGTACATCTTATATACTGTACATTTCGGATGTTGTATGAAAGTTGGGGATCCACTGGGTCATAGGCTACGTCGGTTCGCTTGAAGTACTGGATTGATGTTTTATTGTCTGCTTTGAGATCATACTTAATCGTTTGAATTGCTTGCAGAGCATCAATACGTAGACGACTGGATTGTGGGTGAAGAATATCACCCTTTACGCTGAAGGCTGATTCGATCTGAGGACCATGGAAACATGAAAGCAGGGCAAGCACTGATTTTGAAAGGAGAGGAAATTGATTATTAAGAGAATACCACCAATCATCGAGCCGTTGGTGAGATGCATTGTATTCAGGGACATTGACTGAGACATGAAAGCGTCGTACTACAGGCTGAACTGCATTTAATTTTTGTTCTGCAGACAAGATGACAGTCGAAATGATTTTGGCAAACTCCAGCATGTGAGATTGTGACAATGAATGACCTGCTGCTGGATCAATCGTTGACAAAGAATGAAAATTTTGATTGTCGAGAGGCATTTTTTAAGATAAGGCCCACATGTAGTGAAAGCTTCCATCACCGTTTCCAAAAAATCTTTTGTGGTTTTCTCCTTGCAGGTACTGAGAAAATCTTTCGTTTTGGAGCCAATAAACCACTCGTCCTTCTTAAGAAAATTTTCTGAACAGACGAAATTGTCAGATGCCAGATGTTTGAGGACATTTTTCAGGCTTGATGAAGCATCCAAAGAACTGCTGTAACAACTTCATTTGTTCGTCATGCAAGACATGGCTTATGATTGATATTATCGAAATACCCCTACCCACTCACCCCGATAATTTTATTGCATATTTTTCGATTGCAGAAAATGAATATTTTTGCCACAAAAATCCGGATTTTTCTCATGCCTGGTTAATATACAAAGTTGTAATCTATTGCGCTTCATCAATAAATTTTGACATTAATGAAACACGTTCCCAGACCAAAACTAAATTACAAAAAGTCCACGTTCTCTGGACGTTTTCCTGGTAACTAAATACAACATTCCAAAAACGCAATTCCTATGGCCATAACTGACCGATAAAATGACGCTTCTAGTTAAAGAGAAACTTACAAATTAGAACTGTCCAATTAGGTAGCAGCTCAGTTCGGGTGACATTTTTATGTCTAGACATTTAGAGTAAACAAATTTAGATACAGTTATAACTATAGGAATTGCGTTTTGGGGAATGTGGTGTATTACATGGGAAATCGCCCATTTCAAAATGTTTTCAGATACAGAATTATAACACGCATATAAAAGCGAAGTGAAATTTGAACATTTTTATCAGTATTTATTTAACCACAAAACTGTTATAATTAGGAAAATATATATGAAATAGATGAATGGCGTAGTTTTTCAAAAATCGGAATTTCTCTTCTATAATTTCTGATCTTTAAAGATTTGTCTGCACTCAAAAAACTATTTAGGGAAACTCTTTCTCACTACTACGCTCCTTTTAGGAATAATAATTTCGGATAATTGTTGTTCTGCTTTCCTCCAAAAATTACAACTCATCGTATTTACAGAATGATGCAATAATTCAGTTTCTATCTTACGCTATTCGTCACGTAACTACACGCAATGATCTCTCTTTCCGCGCCCCGGCACATTTTAGATACACCGATCGAATTTCCCACCCCTAATCTGCTTGGGGTGCAGAGTATTTGTTTAAAATTTTTACTAAATGACGAACGGTTTTCGTAGGTAAAGGTTTGAAAATTTCGCTCGAGCTCATGTTCGTGCGCTACGGATTCATTTGTACGTTGAACACCGAACCCAGGAATGGTGGTTATAAGAAATGAAGCATACGTGTATGTCATCAGCCAGCTTTCGTTATCATTTCGTTCTAAGTGAACTGTTTTACAAACATGAAATCGAGTTAGTTGCAAGAAGATGATAGTGAAATTTCCATGGGTTTGGGGTGGGGGAGAATAAACCTTGAGGACATTACATAACAGAAAGGTGTCAACGACCGACATCTTCGTGCAACCGACTAACCGACCAGCAGGACAACAATAAAAGGGAGGCATACAGCCCTGATAGAAAAGAAGGAACGGTGTACAAGCGAGCTGCAGAAGGCGAATGGATTCATAATCTACTTGCCTTTCTCCTAGTAGTACTCATCAAGCTGCAGCAGCAGAAACAGAGCACTGCTGACGAACGCCCGCCTGCCTCAGTGTCTGTACCGATCTCTGCTGTAACGATCACTTGTTCCACTGGCGGCGGCTGAGCTAGAACCGTAGTAGTCGGTGTCACGCGTCGATCTCTCGCTCCTGCTACTGTAGTCACGATCGCGTTCGCGTTCGCGGGACCGGCCCCCGCGTCTCTCCCTCTCTCTGGAGCGGGATCTGCCGCTGCGCTCCTTGGCACGACTTCCCCCATAGGGGTCCAGTTCGTTGATGTGATGATGTTCCATCCGGTCTGGTTCACTGCCGCTGTCGCTGTACGAACGACGACGACGTGTACGCCTGCACACAACCAAACATCGAAAACGCAATGCTTGAATTCAAATTCAAATGTCTATCTGAATCTTTGTGAGTACGATTTTCGCTGTGCTACTGGTACAAGCTTCATGAACTGTAGAGCAATTCTCGAAACACCACATCCAAGGTCAGGAAAAACAAGTAGAAAAGAGGGTCAGGGGTGGAACGAAAATAGAAGGGGATGTGGTAAAAGAATGTCGGGAGTCTGAAGGAAACCAGAGGAACCTGTTGTGTTCCAGTGGCATTTAAAGAGGAAGGAATTGGGGAAGTAAAACAAACGAATCTCGTTTTGAGTAAGTGAAAACTATGGCGTCATTTGACATTGCCATAAATAGTGATAACCTGTTTTGCCAGTGCTATAGGCGACTCATCCCTATCCCTTTTGAACTCGGGGCAGTCCCTTCCTGTTTTGCCAGTACTATAGGCGACTCATCCCTATCCCTTTTGAACTCGGGGCAGTCCCTTCTCACTTTCAACCTCCTCTATTTGGTCCTCCCTCAAACGCCGGCATGGGTTTAACGGTAAACCTTCAATAAATTCCGGGACAGGCCGTACAAGAATTGGACCAAATGAGAAAATAACGTATAAATTCTTAAAAATAACGCAAGCTGTACCAGCACTACACTAGGGGCATTTAAATCAGCATTTCTGATTAGGCAAAGACTCAAGAAATCAAACAGCTGCTATGAAAATGACTATGAACTCGTTCCCAAAGTATAAACATTCGAACAACCAACCGCCACATAAACTCACTTTCCGTAGGACTTCGATTCGATGCCATGGAGGGTGTCCTGTAGGGAGTTGATGAGAATTTTGCACCGGTCGTCGTGGGCGATTTTCGACTGCTTGATGAGTGAAATGGCGGTGACCAGAGTCTCGATGGCGCTGGCATAATCACCGCTGGCCGCGTCCTGAACGGCCCGGTTGATGGCGCTGGAGGAGACAGTCTTGTTGCGCTGGAGAATCTCCTCGAACTCCGCCTCGGACATCTTGGCTCCGACCCCCGGTTGCAACGGATTAATACCACCTACAGTGAGTGAGTGGCATACAAATCCGCATCAATCTCCTTTGATAATGGACGAACGGGGTTGAATTTTTAACATAAGAACAGGGTGGTCAGTGTTTTTACATAAAAAATGTGTTTTAACAACGAATGCACGAGGCGGAGGCGTAAGCAACTGTAAAGAAAGAGAGTACAGGGTCGTTGATCGATTATATCTCGGCTGTATGTTGAGCTACATAAAATAAAAGTGGCAAAAGAATCACCAGAACATCGAGTTTTAAATTAATCATCCATTAATTTTCCATAATTATTATTCAAATTTCTAAAAATAGAAAATTATCAATTTATGCTACAGCTAGGGCTTACATCGTTAGTTCGCCAGTTTCATCGGACACGCGTACAATATTCTCCGATCAAGAGAAAGCAAAGGTGGTAACACGTTACATCGAAACACAGTCAGTGACTGTTGTACGGAGGGCTTCTCACCGCCAGTATGGGAAAGAACCACCGTCCCACAATCTTTGGAAGTGTACATCGCCAGGTCTAGGGTTCTTAAGATCCTCCATTAACAGAAGTTCTTCGCCTACAACTTTCACCTCTGCCAAGCGCTCTCAGAGGCCAACCACAGACGCCGCATGACTGATGCCCAATCTATTTGAACTTTATTGCCGTCTTTTGTTACTCCGATGAAGCTGCGTTTCATCTGTCTGGTAGGGTCAACCGGCAAAACTGCAGATACTGGTCACCGAGAATCCCCACAAGGCGTGCGATTACACAATACATTCCGGGGCACTCCCCTCTCTTTCTCTCTCTCTTCCTTCTTTTCTCTCTCGCTTCCCTCTCTCTCTTTTCATTTTTCTTTTTTTTCTCTCGCTCCCCCTCTCTTTTTTCATTTTTTTCTCTCTCTCGCTTCCCCTCTCTTTCCTCTCTCTTTCTTTTTCTTTCTTTTCTCTCTCGTTTTCCCTCTCTTTCCCCTCTCTCTTCATTTTTCTTTCTTTCCCTCAATTTCTCTTCATTTTTTCTTTTTCCTCTCGCTTCCCCTCTCTCTCTTCCATTTTTCTCTTCTATTCTTATCCTCTTTCTCTATCTTATTCCCTCTCTTCTTTTATTTTTTTATATTTAGCATTCTTCTCGATTTTTCTTTCTTTTCCCTTTCTCCTCTCTTTTGTCTATCTCTCTCGCTCTCTCTTTTCTCCGAAAGCTATGTGTGCTGATGATTCCTCTCGAACGGGAATTACAACAAGAACAACGGTAGACAGAAGAGGAATTGTATATATTCAAGTCTTTGGTTTGGACAGAAAGTGAAAAGAACACCTGAGGTGTCACTATTGATTATGCTGTATTTATTTCTTTGACACATGCCAACCGAACTTCCACCTTGCGTGTGTATATGTAGTTGTGAACCAGGTGTTGTGACGCAATCCTGACACTCCCCTCACCTTCCTTCCTTGCTAGTCTGCACGAGTGTGACTCCATTTCCTCGTATGTAAACAAGCATCAACATCACACAGCCTGTCGTTTCTGCAACTCTAAACTAGCACTGCTTCCAGAGACACAGCCAGGGAGTGGCATGAATCATGTTCGCTATCCCACTTCGCTTTGATCCTTGCGCAGTCTCAGGGAAGCATTTCATAGACAACCTGAACTTCTTCATCAAAAGTGGAGATCTGGAGATTAGTTGAACGAAACAATACGGCAATATAGAGGAGAGAAGAAAATACAAATAAAAGAAGAAACAAAATAAAACACCACAACAGAAAATAGCAATAAATGAAAAAAGAAAATTAAGAGAAAGAAAATAAACATTAATAAAAAATAAGCAGAAGAGAGGAAAAGAAATGATAATAAAAATATTTCGAAAAATAAAAGCATACCCAAATGAAAGAAACAAAAAACGTGGCATACGATGGCGGTGCTAACTTCCAAGGCCAGGAAATAGAGCTGGTCGATATGTGACCTGTTCACATTGAGTAGTAAACAAAAAAACAAAGCAGCAAGGTTGGTTACCTTTTCTTTGAACAAGATTCCCATAATCCCGGCGGCCACTTCGATGAGGAAGATGATGAAGACGAAGGAGAAGTAGGTGGTGAGAAGGCACTTGTTCTCGTGGTAGGCACCGCAACAGCCGCAGATGCCCAAGATGACCGTCAGTCCGCCCACCCCCATCATTACGTAGAGGGTAATGGCGAGCATATTGACAGGGGCGTCCTTGCCGCTCCCCTCAATGTGCCGGATGAAGGAATCATAGTAGAAGTACAGGGCGATTCCCAACAGAGCCAGGCCAACCAGCTGACAATGGAATAGACGGCTTACATACACCATAGTTAGATCATTGGGCTGATAGTATTCTCACTATTGTTCATAGTTTCTTTATACACACAATAGTTTTATAACTGCATTAATATACTGTATGCTACAATAATCTAACTATTGTTTATAGTTTATAGGAAATCCATGATATACTCTATACTAATAAAACCGACATACTCCGCGTTTAGCGTTTATAGTTTCTTCAGTTACAAAACGTATTAATTAATGTACGACTAATTGTGTTTAATGTTTTGTCGATCAATGGCGATAATATTATTCCATTACAACAGCGTCCACCGTCATGATCAATAAAACATTACAACATAAAATCACTATAACGCAAAACTTGATTCGTCTATAAAAAAAAAATTGTCTGTCTTCTATCCGACTATTCAATAGATCCTGCTGAAATTCATTTGTGTCGTGCATCGGTTAGGAGCGCAACAATGACTACAATCTTTAGTATACGAACCCTAGGCAAATCAGAGGTGCCCTCTGATCTGATTTCTTATGTTTCCCAAATCTCCTGTCGTCTAGGAAATATGATGGTTAAATCTGACCACTGATTTTTTAACGATATTGGACAGAAGTGTCATACGAGTACGACCCTTCAGAAAAAAATAGTTACGATTTTTTCACGACCCACACAGTGTTATAACTGCTTAAGAAACTATACTATCATTTAGTAGTATGGACAAATACTAGTATTTACGGCTAAGGGCTGGGCGATCAACCACCTCACGGTCCCCCATCAGCACCACCTGTAAAATCTAGTATCCGAGTAAAACGAATTCTTTCGACGGTTGTCAGTCCGACTCGGGACTCACACCCGCCACCATCACTACGACAGTCAACTGCTCTAGCAACTAAGCCACAGTTTCATTTCCAACTTCGAAACTCTCAAATGTACAACGGATTGGAGTATATTTGAAGTATTTGGTACAGAACAATGCCAAGATGCTTTCGACACCTCTGTTCTTCAAATATTTGATCACATCAATTCAAATTTGATTGTCGTCTGTAATTGTAGCCAACAAAATAGTTGGCTTTCTTTCGTGGGGAAAGTCAGATATATTTCTAGACAAATATCCAGAGTAAACTGGACACAACCAGGAATCAAACTTTCTAATAATAGCAGGTGATGTAATAACCTCTAAAAAGTTTGTTTTGGTCAGAGCGCATACTGTAGTCCGTAGAAGAAGAACGAGGGCGAGAACACGATTTGCATCAGTGCACCCTAAATCACGCCACCTGGAGGCTGGCTTCCAGCTTCTATAGTGATGGTTACCGTCATTAATTACCACATTGTAAATTCCAATTGTACTATAGTTTGTGTAGGCTAGTACTCGTGACTAATGAATCATCTCATTTGCAATGTGACTGTCGTTCAGCATTGTGACATTTCAAATCATCAAATTCCACATCTTGAATTTCCTGACACCCCCGCACACTTTCCAGATCTGCTCTTCTTTTTACTGGCATTTTTGTTTTCTCAATCTGATCGGATACCGTTAGAAAAACGTCTCATCCTGTATCGTCATTGATTCTTTAGCCCGAGTGGCTGTGGGTACACCCATAGGAAGTCTTCTTCTCCCAACTGTGTCTCCAAATACTCTCACAAATTCACGCGTCTTTAAGAACTACAAAAAGTCAACCCAACCACAACAAATGATAAATGTACTAAAATGAAATAAAGTATAATGAAGGCAGCGGAGATCAACATAGGATACCTAGAAACCATTGCTCCAAAGAAGCCGTGGATAACTCCAGAAATGATTAATAAAATACAAGAAAGAAGAAAATGGAAATCTATCAATAATGATACTGGAAGACGAAAATACAAGCAATTTAACAATGAACTCAGAAGAGAAACAGAGAAAGCACGTGACAGGTGGTCGAGGGATATATGTGAGACCATTGAAGAGTTAAAAAGACTGGTCAAACTGACATGATGTATTGCAAAATTAGAGAATCTACGACAAAACGGGGCAACCAAGATAGAGAGAGGGATATCAATCAACAATAAGGATGGAACCTACTTACGGATGGCGCAAACACACGGAAACAATGGAAGTGTTACATTGAAGATCTCTACAAAAACAACAGAAATCTACAACGGACCAATTAGAATTAGAATGTGAAGACTAAATATATGACGATTCTAGAGGACTTGCAATTATCACATCGGATGATAGATGCCATGAGGAAGTAATAACAATGCAGGATGTACAGTTTGACTGGGCAGTGTATACTGTATATAAGACTCAATAAGTGACTCCACCAGACCATAGCGTTCATGAGAGCATGCTAAGATTAGCCACACCTTTTGCTTCAATCCATGTGACAAAAATTATATATAACTTATATAATCAAACTTCTTAAATTTAGGCTAGAATTTATAGGGGTTTACTTCAATGTTTAGTACCATTAATTACAAGCTATTGTTTTATCTATCTATCGGGTGTTCTGCTTAGTCAAGTGGCATCCAATTTCTTCACTCCGTTCGATTTTCTGCTTTTTGTTTTAGATTCTTATATGAATCTGTATTTAATTCTGCTAACATGCCTTTTCT
>JAUYWV010096587.1:0-13995 GCA_032274565.1 Nematoplana nigrocapitula
TCAGCGACTGGATAGCATCTTCCAAGATACAAAGAGCTTGCCATCGTACACACAACAGAAGGAGTTGGAGAAAGGATGTCAAGTCATGGGTGCGCCAATGGTCTAACAGGATTGGATACTGCTGATGATGATAGTGCACGAACATGGAATCTCTTAAAATTTTGACTGAACATTAAGAAGGCACCTTGTGTAGTCAGATTAATTGAGAATAACACAACCTTGACCTTCGTCAGGTTTAAAACAAACAATATTAAAATTATCGTTAAGATGTGTCATTCTATTTTAATACTTCTTCAGAAACACGAGAAAAGAACAATTTGTTCCGGTTTTCGCCTCCCAATTTGCCGATTGTGTTTCCTAAATGTTGAATTATGAAGAAAACTGAGAGCGAGCGAGATCGTTTCGTAGTTTGGCTATTTATCGCGGAGTCGTTCCGAACCGCTGCTTGTTTCAGTGTTAAATTGGTAATGAACAGCTCTATCGATCGGTCACTGCGCAGCACAGCGGGATTTCTTTTGGACAGCGGGTCGAATTCGGAGAGAGGACAAAAAATATTTGAATTTTTTAAAATTTTATTTCACTAACAGATACTACAGAATACAGAAGTATCGTCGACAAAACAATTGAATCACCACTACACATAACTGCACACCAGGCGTTGTAGATGTGAAAACCGCTACACTCTTCTGACCGCACCTAGTGGCCTAACAAAACGAATGGCTCAACAGACTCGGAATTACAACAAAAAAATTGGGGTACATGCTTTAAGTCCTGTCTATGCTGTTCTTACACTAGTGATTAAAAATAATTGAATTATGAAGCATCTATAGTACAAAAAGAGCTATGACTGATTTCGTCATATTTGGACGTCCATCAGACAAGATGCCCAGACGACGTCCATACTAGGATGGTTGATCAGTAGGACGGCCAGGTAACATTGGATAGATGACGTCTTGTGTGTTTGCTGGGTATTGAGGTGGAGTTAAAGTGCTGCTGGAGTGAAGGTGAGGGTGAATCTCGGTGGAACGTGGATCACCTCCATCATATCACCAAGAAAACACACCCTGTCCCCCCAAAAAAATTTTGTCCACTGCCTCACCGACCTGGGTGATGTGTAGAGGAGTGCTGTGCTGTTGGCCTGTTCTACCTTCACCTCCACTCCACATTTCCACGGATGTGGAACACCTTGATTGTAGCCATCATTAGTCAGCTCACAGAGCAGCACAGAAGTGTCTCTATTCTTCCTCCACAGATAGATCTCCACTTTCCAGCCACCCATAATCGACGGGAGGAGGACGTCGGGGAAGAACAGATCTGCTCCATTACCCTGCTTTGTCTTCCATCTCGTCCAGTCCACCTGCCGAGGGGACCACTCGAAGTGGCCCTCCACAGAGGAGAGCCGGACGGGATGAGGAGAGCGGTACGATTGTCGTCCTTCCTGCGCCAACATCCCTGACACACACAGGAGTACAACAGAGTGCAATCACGTGGCACAAGCGAGAATAAGGGAGTGCAATTACACGACACATACACGAGGGCAACACAGTGTGAAACCAGAACAACACGTCAGGAGGCGAAAGCTCTTTATCTGGTTAAAACTAGGCGTGAGTGCACATAAGCAAAGAGTTAAACGGCCAACCGCACACACAAAGACCAAGAGTCATACGGCCAACTGCAGACACACACACAGGCCAAGGGTCAAACGGTTAACCGCAGACACATACACAGGCCAAGAGTCATACGGCCAACCGCAGACACACACATAGGCTAAGAGTCAAACGGCCAACCACACACACACCCAGGCCAAGAGTCATGCGGCCAACCGCGCTCACACAGACCAAGAGGCGAACGCCCATGGGGATTTGGGCAGGTCCTCACTGGTGGTACTCGTAGGCTCTGGCGTGATCGCCTGGCTTCGGAACTGTTATCAAAGATCTTCCAGACAAACACTCTCCTCCTTGTCTCCTACTTCCATCGCATCAGTCGTGCTCCCTCTCCTTTGGATCTCTCCTGGCGATCTCCCCTTTCATTTTTTCTATCCACCATTCTCCACTCTACCTTTGTCTCTCACCTCTTTGTTCGACTTCTTGTGGCACCAACACTGATCACACTGAAGGCCATATTTAGCCTCGTGACATCTAATGTTTTAAACCTTCAACAGTGCACTTATTATATACAGTATATCATGTTATTCTCACGTAAACACACTTACGAGGTGTTGGCTGAAGATATGCTGGTCTCCGTAGTCTTCCTGCAACTTGGGCAAGTGAAGCGGTTGCACTGTCCGGTTGGGGAGCAGCTGCGGCCGACCCCAGAACGTCAGTGCTATCGTCTGTCGGTGTAGCGAAGGGCTTGGTTTGAATACCTTCCGCCCGGACACTGGATTCTGCACAACATGATAGAACACAAAATGAGATGCACTTCTCCATCATATTTCAGTATCCCTGTCACGTCGTTTGCGCTTGCATCCATCAACTGCAAGTGACCATCTTGAGTTGAAGCACCATATAATTTCCCTGTACAACAATCTCTTAACACCATCGGTTCAGTGTATCTCAGGTAAAATTGTGCAAGGGTTGAGACATCTTGGTCTTCAGACTGACCAGGTCTATTTGCCTTACGCAGTCGATTGATTTTATTAATTGCGATTGCCTCGATATGGATTATACCGTTGCTTAGTAATATTCAAAATGGTTACTACGATACAGAGACTCCTAACAACTGATGTTGTCTTTTACAGAAAGTTGTGCAAAGCCATCGCCCGAACGATACAACAATTTAAGCACCCCCACCCAGCCTTTTCCATGTGCTCACAAGACGGAGAATTCCAGAGTAACTTAAAAGACGGATATAAACAATTCTTTCCTCCGTCAAGAATAGTCTCCTTCTTGCAATGGTTGTCGAGGCAGCAAACGTGGAGTCCCTACAACCATCCCATTCAAAGATTAGTGGATTGCACAATTCACAATTCGACGGATCTTTGAGTGATATAAATTTTAAGCGACCAATATGTTCTAAATATAAGAAAATGTAAAAATGAAACACAACAAACCTGTTGACGGAGTTGAAGCCTGAAGTCCAACGTCATGACAGATCGTTCTTCCTGACTGGATACCAACTTCTGCAGATGGGAATAAGAAAATCATGTACGAGATATTACCAAATATTTGCCAAATTTCACTTCACCTTTCGTGACGATTGAAGCATCTTCTCTGCTTTCATGTTTCACCTGAACACCCACATCTACACCAAAACACCAAATACAGAAGTGAGTGACTCCAAACAACTACAATTAGGATCCATTCTTACCAGAAGTTTCGGCTTTTGCTAGAACTCCCCAATTTCTAATGAGGAAATGGTCACGCCGAGGCTGCTGTTGTTGGAGCCCAAGGAAACCAAGCAAGTTAGCGATGGTTTTCTCCAAACCATCAACCTTTGCCTCCAGAGACTCAATTTTTCGTTTGTTTGAAGTGATTTTCTTTATTTCCAGGTTAAAGATGTCGAGGTTGGCCAGGACCTGGGCGTTGATCTGGAGGTTACTTGCCCGAAAATCCTCGGTAAAGAACTCCAACTCATTATATTTGTGGTTGAGCACTCGTAGATCTGTAAATATTTGTCGCACAATGTTGCCTGAAATGCAATAATAGTAATTAACAAGAGTAGTCTCATCTTTACAACCAAATTTTATGCTAATGTTGTGTGTCCTGAGCAGTATGTGCTAAATGGATCTACACAAGGACAACAGTTATGTAGAAAGATACTATCAGGGAAATATGAGATATAAACTTAGATAGATTGCTTGTCAATATATATCTACTTTCAATAATAATCAAATTTAATGTAAATTTTAATAGCTTGGGAAACACTGAACTAAATTTAATTATTTTACTAACAATTGATATTAGACATTCTTTAGCTTAGCAATAATTAGAAATGGTCATAATATAAATTCCACAATTTCAAATGTCTATTCAAATTGATGACATGTGTCTAAGAGATGCAAGGAAGTCAAAAGTTATAAAAAGGTGCTATATGTGTTTATAATGGATTAACCTATTCAACTGCATTCATGATGATATATACTACATCTCTCTATTAATTGTGTCTATTAGTTCCAGTGTGCAATGGGTAAAGGGCAGGATAACTGCCTTTTAGGGATCATTCCTTTCAATGTTCCTCTTAGTGATAGTCATTGACATGTCATCTGAAAGAGGAAGGAAGGGCCTTCTTGCTGAACTGCTCAGTGTATGATTATGATAGTGCTGATTGGGATGAGATAGGATCAGGCGACACCCCTGTCAGAGGAGCCGGAGCCCCTGCAGGTATGTGGCCACCTCCATGGGATCCTCCGTCAGCACAGACAAAGACGGGGCCACCGCCCTGATTACTCACAGTCATGGGTTTAGGTGAACAGGGCATACCTGGAGTCAGTACTCCAGGGTCTGCTCATCCTCTCCACAGTGTGGACAAATCGGATTCGAATCCGGGTCTATATGGGCTCAGTACATTGCTAACACCCTACAGTGCCCGCTTCTGAGTCATGCGATCAGCATCTCGGCTTGTTGGGATAGGTTCGCCAGCTTGGGCGCAGTTGAGTAAACTCAGTGAGTACGCTCATGAACTGGGATGGGATCCTTGGCTTCCCTCTTAATGAGAGCCCTAGCCGCCCTGAAGGACACAGGGACAGCTGATTGTAAAGACAATGGTCAATTTGGAGTACCGGTAGTTAAACAGTTGGAAGACAGTGATTGAGATTAAGAGCCTGAGGGTAACCATGAGGAAAACTAAAGTGGTTATATGACCTAGATGGTGGAGTGGTTGAGATAGCTAGAATTGATTGATATAGAGTTTATGGCAAGAGGGTGAAGAGAAATTCTGTGATGTATGGATCATGTGAGAGATGGGTTCATGCAAGATGTGCTGGAGTGTGATTGAAGTGGTGAAAAGAATCAGTTTAAGGTAGATGGGGCATGTGTTAAGATGTGAGGAAGATTCGGGTGCGAGGAGAGCATGGAGCTTCAAGGTGGTTGGAGAAAGAGGGAAAGGAAGGCCAAAGATATCATGCGAGATAGTCATAAAAGAAAGTGCTAAGCTGGATTGGATGGCGATGATGCTGCAGATAGTGAGATGGAGAGGAGTCAGCAGATGGAAGGAAGAATCAGGGTTCGCATCATTGGCCCCCCAAAAAATCAATGCTTTCAAATCACCATTTCAAGGTCATAATTTATGTTTGCATAAAATAAAATGGCAATTTTAAGGTTATAACCAGAGACTATTTTAGTAAAGTGTTCCCTGGACATACTTTCTTAATTACTGTATATAATGCCCAACGATACTTTAATACATAAATAGTATTAAACTAGGTGTCACACATATATTTACTATGAGACCTATACACAAAGTAAGCATATCTACCAATTATTGAGTCATTTTATTTATTTTCTCGAAGAGGGATTGAAGTAGAAGTGCTTTGTCTTTGGCAGCTCTGCGAAACGCATTTGACTGGCAGATGAGTTTACTGTCACCAGTCGATTCCGCCTCCTCAGCAAACCTGTCCGCATCTTCAAGCAGATTTTTCCACTTCACCTCGATTATTCGTTTCTTCCTCTTTATCTCTTCCAATTCGTGTGACTCTTCATTCTTTCATTTCTTTCTTCTTTCCTCCTCCTCCTTTATTTCTCTATAGTGCATTTGTAGTCGGGACTTGGCTGCACCAGCGGAAAGTAACAATGCACGCGAGATGTTAACATTTTCAATGCCTCCAACTTGGCCACCAAAAATTTGGTAGAAAGATTAACACTGGTATCTCGCAAGACACAGTTCTATGCAGAATGTATGCGGGATAATCTATTACACAGAACTATTGATCCGCATCTTATCTCCATATTAAGTTTGTTGGATGTGTAATCATCACCTCACAATTTTTACACATATGATTTTGTGAGTACTCCATAAAGTAATAATTACATATTTCAGAAATACATTGCTGACAAAAATTCTCTAGCTTTCTGAATATGAACTTTCACAATTTTGAAATGCAATCAAAATAAACGGGTACATTGTTTGAAAAGACAAGTCGGCCTATGATTACTTCACTTATTACTAAAAATATGATTATCACTATGACATAGTCATTGAAATTGACTTACCACGAGTATCCATTGGAAATTTCAAAGGCGAGAGAGAAATGAGAGAGTCAGACGGTTTGCAGATATTACCGTAGCGAGTTCCGCTCTTACATAGCACAAACGAGCACATATACTGCATACGCGTACACTAAGTGCAAAGTGTAAAAGTTGCACTCACTCCATGGTGCACGCGTGATGGAAATTTCCGTAGGAGGCGAATTGTTCTAAGTGTTCACCCTGATTGTTCTTATCACACAGCACTATAGCTTTCTTATTCGATCACCACAATCGCTCTCTGCTACTAACGAATCGTTCGCTATAGAAATTGTTGAAAGTAAATTTTTAATTAAGATTAATTTTGGTTTCAGTTTGAAATCATGACATTATGAGAAGTATAAAGTTATAGGCGATTTATGCAATGCCACGGACCGCGAAGCGTTTTATTTCTATAGGGGGGGGGGCAGAACCATAAAGAGTATCAAAGTAGCCCAAATATAAGAACTGAAAATATTACTTCTAGAACTACTCACGAAATCTACTAATAAACATGTATTACTATACAAGTGTCAGGGCACAAAATGACAGAATATACTGCAAGACTATACGATTATAGCATTACTACACAAGATTTTGACACAGATCAGTCTGCATGTAGTTCTAACATCATTCACATTCAACATTTTTATTCGAAGGACAAACGGTCGAGAAAGGAGCCTGTCATGGTCCATCGAGTTGGACAGAAAAGTGTGAGTTCATGGTGGTCATCGTCTTTCTCCGCCAACATATTTTTCTCGCCTACACTGTCAAACGTGAGGTGTTATATTACACGATAAAGTGTATATGAAAGGGTTATATTACACTTCAAGTGTGTAAAAAGTAAAAGTAACACTTTAAAATGCAAATGTACGGGGAATCGCACGTTTAAGTGTATTACTATTGACAATATCACACTTACAAAGTAGAGTGTAAGGGAGAAAAGTTTCCACTATGAAGGGTATTTTGATTAAAAGATTACAATTTTGAAGGATTTACACTTCTGTGTATTTTATACTTCAAAGATACACTTTTTCGTGTAATTAAAAAACATAGATATTTAGGTTGTGTGTCGTTTTGCGCTGTTCCCCAGCCCCTGCTTATTGATTGATCTATGTCCCCTCGCCTTATTGTCTTTCGCCCTTCGCGCACAAAGCTGGCCCCTGGACACACCAGAGCACCGCTAGGCGAGTTGATGGTTGTACAACACTGCTGAGTGACCGTGACCTTAATGAAATAAAGACTAATTAATTACTTATTACCGACTTACAACAATGGCGACAAAACTTAACATAGGACCCTACGATGGTGACGCATCCGATTTTGAGTGTTATGTGTCAATCCTTCGAAACTACTTTACGGCTCTTCAAATCGCAGACAATACGACCCAGCTTGTTCTTTTCTTATCATACGTGGGTATGCCTACGTACAAACTTGTACGTTCTATGTGCACTCCAGACCCACCCCAAAGAAAAATATACGTATTAAATACGTATTGGCTGGTAACAATACGTATCTTATGTAAGTAATTCCAAAAAAATACGTATTAATACGTTTCAAAAATACGTACATTTTTCGTATTTATTCGTCTAATTGCTACCCAAACAAAATTGTTTTCAGCGGTTTATTATACTACTCATTATAAATCCGAAAGCTGGAGTATGTTATTTCAAAATTTCTTATGTCCTTTTTGATGTAAACATCAACGCTCATTAGATTTCTAATGTCCACCAAGATACCAAAGTCAATACTAAATTTGGTTAAAATTCCAACACTAAATGTGAAATATATGCAAATGAAACAGTGTTCAAAGTACTTGTTCCGGCAGAGACTATATAAGGAAGCTCTACTGCAGTAATAGAAGTACAGTACTTGCTTCGGCAGTACATATACTAAAGTTGCAACGATGCAGAGAAGATTAGCATGGCCTCTGCGCAAAGATGGCATGCAAATTCGTGAAGCATTCCATATTTTTTACATTTTGAACAATAGCTTTATAGTATTATTTAGTTTCATTGATAATAATGACCAAAAGTACCATATTTAATACGTCTTAACAGTACGAATAAATGCGTATTTATAAGTATTTTTATGCCTGATCAGCGGCCTAATGTACCCTATTTAATACGTATATTGCTCTTTGGGACCTGAGTCTAAAACTTTTGAACAATTGGGGACTATTCTGACCAACCATATTTCCCAGCCCCGTCTCGTTTTGTTGCTTGATGACGTTTCAATCAATGTTCCCAGCTCCCCGCGGACTCTGCTTCTGACTGCACTGTCGCTCTCCGAAAACTTGTTAGGGATTGTGCCTACGGTGCGATGAGGGACGAGGTAGTCCAGGATCTCCTCGCATGTGGTCTACGGGAACCCAAAAAGCTCTCGTCTCCTGGAGCTTCCACATGACGCAACCCTTCAAACAACCCTGGTCTTGGCGGGGAACCTCGAGCATTTCACAAACTTTACTCGTCAACTGGAGCCGGTATGAAAAAGATCAATCTATCCGCCTATGCGGCGACTACAAAGTCACCATCAACCAAGCAGGAAAGTTTTGACCGCTATCCTATCCCGTTGTTTAGGACACGGTTATTTTTCTCTTAATACTTCATATGTTCACCCCTTCACCGAAAGTTTGCACAAAACTAGTGAATATGTCCCTTTTGCACCGACATTTAATATTTATTAAAATGCTGATATTTGTATATCATGAAGAGCTTCCAAAATTCTTAACAAGAAAGAAAAGATTTGAAATACAACACACTTTCTTTCTCTTATTGAACATTTTAAATACCCTTTCAAGTGTAATAATATTCTTTCAAGGTGTGATAATGTGATTTCAAAGTGTGCAACACGAGATGCACTAAAACATTGTGATATCACACTTCGCAGTGTATCTCGTGTTGCACACACTTTCGAGTGATATCCCACTTCCGATTTAACAGTGTTAACATCATTCACTAACATTTTTATTCGAAGGGCAGACGGTAGAGAAAGGAGCCTGTCATGGTTCATCTAGTTGGACAGAAAAGTGTGAGTCCATGGATGGAGCGGTCATCGTCTTTCTTTGCCAACATTTTTTCCTCGCCTAACATGCTTTCTCTTTAGGGAAAATACTTAATAAGATTAATTCTTTCGATTTGTCAAGAACGCGTAAAATAAGAATGTACCGCGCGATGATATCTTTCACACTTAAACACAACTAATGCCCGTGGCAATGCGTGTTTTGGGATGTACTTCCATGATTTTCTGAGCAACACCAGAGCTGTGTATAGGTAAGTAACTAGGGACCCACAGTTGTGCATAGGTAGGTAGGGACTCCACATCTGTGTATACGTAGGTAGGGGCCCACATCTGTGTATAGGTAGGTAGGGGCCCACATCTGTGCATAGGTAGGTAGGGGCCCACATCTGTGCATAGGTAGGTAGGGGCCCACATCTGTGCATAGGTAGGCAGGGGCCCACATCTGTGTATAGGTAGGTAGGGGCCCACATCTGTGTATAGGTAGGTAAGGGCCCACATCTGTGTATAGGTAGGTAGGGGCCCCACAGCTGTGTATATGTAGGTAGAGGCCCCACAGCTGTGTATAGGTAGGTAGGACCCCACAGCTGTGTATAGTTGTGTATAAAGGTGAGTCTTTTGGTTAATAAATTGCAAACAACGTGCTGAGGCTCGCATAGGACAAAGTGGTGTATAAACTTGAGTATCGATATTGATTCTATTGTACTTGATGGTAACCCCATCACTCTCAGTGACTGTGTTAACGATCTGGGGGTTCTACTCGACAGTCATCTTAGCCTCTCCCAACATGTTCTGAACTTGGCTCGCTCCTGCTACTTTTACATCAGCCAACTGTGGCACATCCGGCGCTGTGTTGACTCTGTCTCTTTCAAATGTTTAAACCACTCATTCATTTTTTCTAGATTGGATTACTGCAACAGCATTTTGTTCAATACTCCAGCCTCCACCACTCGGCCTCTACAGTCGGTTTTGAACTCTGCCGAACAACTCGACACTAGAACTGCAAAATATGGCCACATTACTCCTGTTCTACAAGAATTACACTGGCTCAAAATTGAAGACCGCATCCAATTTAAAGTTGGCGTCATGGTTTTTAAGTGTCTGCAAGGCTTGGCGCCCGCCTACCTTTCTGACTTGGTCATTCCTATCTCTGTTGGCCCATCTCAACGTTGCACCGACCTACGAGCTTCTTCGTCCGGGGATCTCTGCGTTCCACAGTGCCGCTCAATCATGGGTGAACGTTTTTTCTCTGTCGCCGGTCCTCGTTTGTGTAACTCTTTGCCTCTTTCTGTTTGCTCTTGTGAATCTTAGGCAACCTTTAAACAAAGACTGAAAACTTTTCTTTTTCATAAGTCCTATATCTTGTAATGGCAACTTTTGTCGTCGTTGTTTCTTTATCCTATCGAATATTCCTTTTGTGCTGTTCTCTCGCGTGCTGAGATGATTGTTTTTTTCATGTAGCACAAAATAAATAAATTAATAAATAAACAAATTAAATAATATACAGCACGCAGGGGACAACGACCTTGATTCACTCGAATATAAACATAAGCATGCAATAATAATGTAACGATGCAACACAGAACACTATAAGCCCACAGATCAGAAAACATGATGGCACGGAAGAGGATAAGCCTTTCAGCATTCAACTATGTATTGAGTTGCAAATGTACCAAACAAACTGAACAAAAAAATGCCCTGCTACGTGGCAGCAACGTACACCATCTGCACCGACTACTATCTTACTGCCACATAGCTTTATTTGTATGGTAAGCATTCGACTATGTATTGAATTGGGATCGACATAAGTTCTAGAGTCGATGAGGGTTGTACATGCGATTCTGGTTCATCTTGCCAATGTTTCTTGTTCAACGGCCATACTTGGATCAGGTTCAAGGCTTCGAATTGTTGTAATGGAACATGTGGCAGCACGTTTGTCTATGTGAGATGCCAAGACGGGTTGTGGAGATTCAGTGTATAGGTGCCATGCATTCATGACATCTTGTGAGTGTTGGTCAATCTCAGCAGTTTGTGTAGAAGTTGAATGGAAAATGGCTACAGATGCAAGTCGTATAGGTGCTGCAACAAACCTCGAATGTGTTTTTTATTCTCGAAGAAACCTAGCTTACGTGGCAAAGTGTCAATCGTCCTGTACGATCCCCATTGACAATATACTGATCATTATCCCTCTATTCTAACACTGTTCCACTTCGATCCCATTTCCTGCGGTTGTTCCCGTCGTGATTTTGGATGTAAACATTGTCACCATGGCGTAGTGCGGGACTTGGGTGGCTAAATGTTCCTGCAGAGTCTCAAAAGTTATAGCGTATCTGGTGCGCAAAGCATTTTCCAAAATTTGTTTTGTGGCTTTCACAGCCAGCTCTGCTCTACCATTCGATTGCGGATGGTGGGCCGATGAGATGCGGTAGCAAATTCCCCATCTGCAGAAGAAGTCCTAGATTTCGTTGACTGTGAATTCCGGGCGCTCATAGCTGGATATCTTTTTAGGTGCCCCAAATGTCACGAATCGGCTACATAAGCTCATGCCAAGACCCTTGGCACCATAGAATCAACGGTGCCAGTTTTCACCCTACAGTACGCACTTCAGTCCAACCAGAAAGCCTAACACCCATAACAAGTATTAGTGTCATCACTGGAAATCTATATATCTGCATCGTTGAGTTAATTGTGACAGAGTGTTCTCCGCTGTTTCTATGCGCGTCTCACTTCTGGCCGATCTCTTCGTACCAGTTAGCATGTCATTGTTGAAAGTCACCATCTCGAGGTCATCGTGGATATACCAAGGTGTCGTTGGGGAAGAAGAGTAGAGGCTCTCTTTGGGTGTTAGAGAGACCGATTTATCATTCGCGGGTTGTATCGCTGTTCGTCGCCAGCACATCTAAAATGGTACAATTGCATCCTCAATCGGTGGTTCGAGCGAACCCCCCCCCCCCACTGCTCGTGGCTTCTCTACAGACACATCTCTGGTGATACTCGTAGTCCCTGTTCTTGAGGCATGGTTCGACTACATTTTCTGGTGGCTAAGCTTTCTGGGTCGTCTGGCGGTAGTCTTCGAAACCGCTGACTTGGACAAGCCGCCTTCTCCTTCGCACGAGTGGAGATCGAAGTGCTGTTGTTAACACTACTGGTGTCGAAGTGGTTTTCTTACACCTATTGATCAGACTGGCGTACGTGTTCTGCTCAGCTTCCACTATCTCTTTGGTGGCTGGTGTGGCATTTGTTCCCATATCTCTACTGCATAGTACGGAAATAATTGCTCTTGTGGTCGTTACTGATGCTGTTCGTAACACCTGCGTAATAGCTCAGTGGGTCTTGCCAGGGCTCGTCTTCGTTAGTGCCATTACATCGCTTCTTGGTCTTCACAGCGTGGGGGCGGATGATTAGCTGATCGTCCAAAGTCAGACCCCAAAAACACTGGACAATGTTCAAAAGCAATTGGCGATGGTCGTACCGTTCATTTCTCTTGGATCTCTTACGAAGATGCATCTACTCTTACTTCGATGCACCGGTCCTATTGTCAACAACTGGGAAAGTACAAAAGTTAAAATTGATTTATAGAAATCATTTGACTTTGCTGCCCCCGTTTGTTAGACCGGCCAATGAGAGTTATGTTTATATGGCGTTCATGTGTAAATTTAATAATGAATATGGAATGTGAGAGGAATACTTGAAGAGAATCTTGAGAGCCAAAGAAAGCCTGGAGCTCGGTTTTCCGACCTGACTGGCTCTTTTCCTGGTGCACCACCTGCAAAGTCGAGCTATCAAAGACGAAGTCCGTCGTCTATTTTCACTCCCTGGACTCAAGAAAGGTAAATAGGACGGCCTGTCCGTTCGTTTTCTTCGACCAAGTCATCATCCTGTTTGATGGAACCCATACTTCCCTTCTAGGAGCGTACCTAGACTGCCAGTTGACGTTCCACCAACAAGCCCTTTAGGCGTAGAAGACCCTACAACGTAGGACAGGAGTTCTCCGCTGTCTCTCTGACCGCTCTTGGGGACAGCACAGCAAGTCTCTGTGTGGACTATACAAGACCTACGCACAATCTGCGGACCTCTACGGCGCCTCGACTAGATTGACTACCACTGCCGATGCCAACAGAGAAGCAGCCTCGGCCATCAATGCTCACGCTCCTTTCGCTGGTATTTGCATCCTGTCTGATTCACAATCCTTCCTCACGAAGATTGAAGGAGTCCGCCCCCCACCAAGTTGACACAATCTGCAAACGGACCTGGAGCTGCCTCATCTCCCTAGGAAGAAACCCACAGAATCGATCTCTTGTGGGTCCCGGACCATTGTGGCTTGAGAGGGAATGAGGAGGCGGACCATGAAGCCCGGAAAAGCTCCTCACTTCCCCAGACCGACCCAATCGATTTCTCCTCTGCCCTCTGCGTGATCTCTCTGCTTTACCGCCCTCGCTAACTTGCGCATCTACCAACTGGATCCTAAAAACGCCACACACAGAGCCTGCACCCTCAACGGCCACAAAATCACATACTCGCCCTCTAGCCAGACAAGACGAGATCGAACATCCTCGCGTAGATCCGCACGGGGCACTCGCCCCTCATCGCCTCCTACCTCCATCGCATCGGAAGAAGGAATTCTCCGATGTACCTCAACGAGGAAGTCGAACACCTCGTCCTGATCTACCAGCTCATGCTGCTACCCGCCTCCGACACCACATGCAACCTCGACATCCTCCGAGGGGAATTCCAACACACTAGTCTGATTGACAGATATGAATAGAACTATGACGTCATCTAGTCTGATTGACAGATATGAATAGAACTATGACGT
>JAUYWV010096598.1:0-22572 GCA_032274565.1 Nematoplana nigrocapitula
GCTGATCAGACCTCCCCCCCTTTCTTTTCATTTCCACTTCCTTCTTCTTGGCTCTTTGTGTTTTAGGGTACCATTTTATTGAGTCGGTTTCTTCTTACTTGTTTTCGTTTTATTTCAATCATTTGGGATGTCCCGCTTGATATATTTGTTGACAATTTTGAGGTCGATAGGACAATTATTTTGATTCATATTGCTACTTTCTTTTGCGAGCCTGTCCGCTTCTTCATTCCATTTAATTCCAGTATGGGCCGGGACGTACTGCATCGTGATGTGTGTTGCTTTATCTCTGATTTCATCGATGTACATCCATACTTCATTGTTGATCCGATTGTATTCTTGTTAAGACCTTTCTTGATGTTTATGTGCGAGCTTTGTCTGTCTGAAAGGAAACTAACTTCCTTACAGTCTTATTTGTGATTTTCATGAATCCATCGGAGTCCGATACGTATGGCGATCATTTCTCCTCTGAAACTAGATGAGATCTTTCCTGCTGGTGATGTGATGGTAGCACGTACTGTATGTTTCCTTGGTTGTCGATAATGATGCAGCTATTGTATCCATTTATTATTATTTTTACCATATACAGTATCTCCATGTAATTAATTTTAGAAAAGATTAGCGCCTTATAAAGCATCAACATTTTAACTTTGGGGCAATGAATTTCTTAATGCATAATAGATTGGTATTTTGCTTGGCCATTTTCAGAATATTCTTTTTAATATGATTTTCCATTTAAGACCATCAGTTGTAATCAGTACTAGATACTTTGTTTCCTTTTGTTCTAATATTATCATTTAATTTTTTAATTTTAAAAAATTTATTCTTACTAAAATCCAAATAATATGTTTCCCTTCTCCTGATTGACCATCTGTTAGCTGTTAACCATGGTGAGCATTTATTAAATGCTGTATTTCCTTTATGTATCGTCTGCAAATAAATTTATTACGCTTTGATCTGCTAAATTTCTTTATTATTTATATAGAGAGAAAATAATATTTGGCAAAGGACACTGTCTTGTGGTACCCCAAACGTTATTTTTGTGGTTACCGATAAGCAGTATACATTTTTCTATTTGTCAAGTGGCATGATATTAATTTATTGAATGGTTCTGATATACTATAGCAATTTAATATTTTATTAGTATGTTACTGTCGATGCAATCTATGAAAATTCCAATAATCTTTGCTTTATCCTTTGCAGTTTACACCTGTTTTATTTTTGCTGCCATTGTTATTTAAAATTTCGTGTGATCTCCAGCTTTCACAACTTTTCCTAACTTCATGTTTAACAGCTTTTAATAATATTTTCATCGTTGTTACCCCCATAGGGTGTCTGCTATAGACCTCTAAAGTAGGTGACCCCCGTATTTTTTAGTTCATCTAATTATTATAAGTGAAAATAGCAAAATGTTTCCTTGACGGGTGGATATTGGTGAATTCTATTTCATTGCTAATACACAATGAACATCCAACACACAGTATAATATTAAGACACTCAATACTTCATTATATAGTTGATTATTTCGATTAAAATTGAAAATAAAAAAAACGATTTTTCACTTTTTTTGATGTACATATTTTAAAAATTTTAATTAGGTGCCAATTTTCATCACTATAGTACAGCACTCCTAAAGTAGATTTCAATAGGGGAGCCGAATCAGTCCCCCCCCCTCCCCGGTACCTGGCGGCGTAAAATAGCCCGGTATGGATAGGGTTAATAATGTAATTATGCAAATTTATTAATACGTCAATAATGCTATGATATTTTCTAAATCCAAATTGATTAGTAAATAGGATATTTTTTAATTCAATATTATTTGTAATATTTGTTTGTAGTTTTTTCTCAAATATTTTATTAAAGGTTACTGAGCACAGAAATTGGTCTGTATAATTGTTGCAGTCTCTGGATGGGAACCATTTTTTATAGATTGGAACAATTTTTGCAATTTTCAAACTGTCATGGTATATTTGCTCAGTTATGTTGAAGTTAATAAGTCGTATCAGTACTGGTATAAGTTCTCCGTTAATCTGTTTAATAAATTTTTATAACACAAAATCATCGCCAGAGGAGCTTTTACTATTTAGGCTATCAATGTTTATTAATATTTCTGTCTCATTTGGTTTTTGTAAATAAATAGAGTTATTAATGGGTATTGGCATAAACATTTCAAAACGTTTATCATTAGTACTAACTATTTTCCAAAAATGGTTATTATAAATTTGCAATTGTATTTGGATCATTTGTTGTTTCTACATCAGTATTTATAATTTTTATTGTATCTGTTTTTTCTTTTTCAAAGAATCGTTTCTACTCCTTTCCACAGAATTACCATATTATTTGAATCAGTACTACATAATCTTTTATAATGCATATCTTTTGCAATTTTTAATGTTCGAATACATTTAATATCTTTTGCATCTGTTTTCACTTTCATTAGTCATAATTTTAGCCATTTTTTATAAAGTCTCGCTGTATTTCTGGAGGACCTTTTAATACTAGGTGTAATCCAATTTTTGACTTTAAATATGTTTCTACTATAGAATGAGGAATTCGAATTCTATAGTAGGTGATTGCTCCAATGCTAAATCAATACACTACATCTACAACATTTACAGTTGTATTTTAGACTAGGTGAAATGTATTTTAGAAACGTGAAATGTATTTTCGAAACGTAAAATGTATTTTCGAAGAGGTTAAATGTATTTTCGAAACGTAGAATGTATTTTTGAAAGAGTATGATGTATTTTCGAATTGCTAAAATGTATTTTCGAAATAGTAAAATGTATTTTGGAACATATAGTTGAGAACACAAAATATGAACAAGTCAAGTAGGTATCGTATTACTGCACAATACAGTATCATCATTTGGAAAATGTAAACTTAGGAAAGTTTCACTGGCCAATCTTCATATCCTCCGAATTGAGCGCTTTCTCATAGAAAGTTGTTGTATGTTGGACTGATTTAATACAGTCACCAGCAGTAACTGACCCAAATGAATCCTGCACTAATGATTCCAGATACTGCAGTCTTTGTTCTTGCAACCCAGGTCCGTGTACTTGCGGAACTTCCACTCGTGATTTAACGTAGGCCTTGATCTTCCCCCAAATTGTTTCGATTGGATTCAACATAGGACTGTAGGGAGAGAGTTTTAGGAGTGTCGCCGCTGAGCTTTCAAACACTAATTCAAGTCTTCTATGGCACGGAGCATTGTCAGAAATAAACAGCAGCTCATTGAGGCGATTTCCACTATGCACCCAGTCTGTTAGCACATTCTCGACCCATTCGTTTGCTAACTTCCAAGTGAAAGAACCCCGTCGTACAGATATCTTGAGAATACCATGCGCTGACATGGCACCTATGACGTGTACATTTGGTCCCTTTGCAGCTGGTAGAGTTTCGACTGCTCGATCTCCAATTCGTGATCTTCCACAGCTGCGTCGGATGAACAAATTAAAATTAGTTTCGTCCATCCATACTGGTTGACGACCTTCTGATATAAAGTTGTTCAGCTTCTGAATATATTCCTTTCGTTTTGTTTTGTTTTCTGGGCTGTTCATAGGCAGTGGAATTGTACAGAGCTTTTTGACTGTGTACAATTTACTCTCCAAGACATTTGCCACTGTGGTGACCGATACCGATAAGCCAAAATTCGTCAACAAAAATGACTGCATCTGTTTAAGGGTTAATGTTGGCCTTTCCTCAATCATGGCGATCAGTATGTCTGCTTGGTCAGCATTTATTTTTTTGGGTTTAATACCGCCCTTGCCAACTCCTTCCATAGAACCTGAGCGTACCCACACATAGGCAGTTTTGTATTTTATTCCCAACGTTTTCGCAATTGACGCCCAATTTTCGCCGCGGTTAGCCGCAGACACGATTACAGACCTGCTCCTGTTGTCCACTTTGGAATTTTTCCGGCGCTGTACAGTCCCTGTTTCATCAATGAGCTCGCGACATAAAGGACATCTTGGCTGGTTTTCAGCTATTATTGGTAGCAAACATACTTCGTGTACCAGATGCCTACAAGGATTTATACGCACAATGGATTTTCGTAGCATCTGAAGCTGGCAGACACAGCAGTTATCTTTGCAGTTCATTTTTGTTATATGAAATATGAAGATGCTGTATCATAAATATGACTTCTGTTTGAAATTTAAACAAAAATCTATCTGTCAATATCGTTGGTTAAACTAACCTATGCCCTAAATTATACAAGCGAAAATAATCTTACCCTTTAGAAAATACATTTTACTATTTCCAAAATACATTTTACTATTTCGAAAATACATTTTAGCAATTCGAAAATACATCATACTCTTTCGAAAATACATTCTACGTTTCGAAAATACATTTAACCTCTTCGAAAATACATTTTACGTTTCGAATATACATATTACTATTTCGAAAATACATTTCACACTTCTAAAATACATTTTATCATTTCGATAATACATTTCACAAAGTCTAAAATACAACTGTAAATGGTGTAGTTGCGAAAATAGTTAAAATTTTGAATATGGACGCGGGTTAAAACACGGGGTGTTTTACCCCGCCATTGAAAAAAAAGTTTTCAACCCTACAGAATGTAATTTTTTATACCAATAGACTTCATTCCTATAACGTAGTTATCCCAGAATGTAACCAAAGAAACAACACTTCTAGTAAATGTTCAAATCGAGTGCTGTCGTCGCCATTTTCATGAAAGCATTAAAGATTACATATCAATAATAACAGGTACAAATGACGTAAACATCTGTTGATGGTCATAACACAGACGCAAGAGTCGAGGATAGTTTTTTTGGCATTTCTCTGTTCTCCAGTACAACAGACCACAGACAATCAATGTGCAGACAATGTTGTGGAAAAGGTGGATCTACTGTAGATGCGTGCAATAAGGCACCAGGAGAATGTACAGAAGTACCCCAAACTGTAAATCCTCCATCACATGGGGAAGAATTTATCAGTCGAGTCAATTGCCTGATGGAATTGACATTCGAATATAGTTCATGTCCTGAAGGGGTCACCACTTTCATTCCTTCTAAATTACTTGCGCGTTGTGTTCTGCTGTGGTCATTCGCGTCATCATACACCGCAAATCGGTTTCGCTCTGAGTAGTCAATCTGACTTCTGAGGATCATAGTCCCTTCTTTTTCAAATATTTCATCACGTTCTCCAAACAATTTCTAATAGGTAAAAATACTGCGTCTTTCAAGAATTGATATTCTCTTCCAGGCGCTTGGCAGTGGGCCTGTATCATTAAAATGAATTCCATAACAGAAATTCACTGATATTTTGACTTACGTACAGTATATCCGGCAATCATCTGTTCAGATCGACAATGCACCATTGTTCAATTGACTCTGTTGGCACCTTTGACATACTAAGACGTAATTTCTTGTTTTTTTTCAATTCTCCAATCGCTGAAAATTCTTCGTACATATACAATCTTCTTAGATGCATTGGCCGAACACGTTTTGGAAGTAAGGTAGAGAATATCTTCTGTTGACACATCTTCAAACCAATAATCACCTGAATCGGTTTTCTCCATTAAAGCAATTTCCCGTGAAATAATATCTAATAGATCGTCCATATCATCTGCCTTGATTAGTATAAATTGTGATTCGCTTAAAACCACTACACTCTCTACAATTATATCCAACATTATAATAACTGATTCTCATCAAACAAAAATCTATAATGATAGCACGTTTACCTAACTGATCCAATGATCATCTGAATGTTAAACAGAGAAACGGAGTATAAATTAATAAAAAAAACGTCCGGCAAGTAATAATAAGCGTCTTTCGGATATAAAAAATCAGATCTCCCTCATTTTTAAGAAAAATTCAAATTTCTATTAAACAATTTGATAAGCAAAGAACAGGGATGACATCCTAGAGTTAAGTTATACTTCAATGTTGATTCTATTCTTGTATCTTTGTATACCTCCATGTGCACTGCTTGAATCATGACTTCATAAAACACTGCTATATAAGCTACGACAACGTTCTAAAAAAGTTCGTAATGATAGTGGAATTTGATTGGTGGACAGTCCGACCTTGACCTACTTAATACTGATTACATCTATGACTAAGACTACAGTCTATGTAGTGGTCTGCAACGCATCTCCTTCTATATGTAGACAGAGATTGAGAGAAGGTCGCCGGCGAGGCCTTTGTGAATATGTAATTCCCTAGAGAACACTGTTCCGGTAGCAGTTTGATAAGCGTTATCTATTGTTCGGTATCACAAATGTCCCACTATATATATATGGGACATCACTAGAAGGCATTCATTCTTGCACTTGACGCGATCGACTACAGCGAACAATGAACGCTCTCGATACTCTTCAAATCAATTCTTTCCTCAAGGAACTTGAGGAACTTTTTGAGGACCAGCCTGTTGATGTTCACAACACAGACACAGCAGAAGAAGATGATCTTTTGGCATTTCTCTGTACTCCAGTTCAGCAGACCACAGACAATCAAAGTGCAGACAATGCTGTGGAAAATGTGGATCTAGATGCGTGCAATAAGGCACCAAGAGAATATACAGAAGTACCCCAGATTGTAAATTCTCTACCAGATGGGGAAACAATTATCAGTGGAGTCAATGTGGATCTAGATGCGTGCAATAAGGCACCAAGAGAACGTACGGAAGTACCCCAGCCTGTAAATCCTCCCCTAGATGGGAAAGAAATTGTCAGCCGAGTCAATGGCCTGATGGGATTGACATTCGAATTTGTTGAGGAGGCGAGTTCCGAAATACCACCCGATTCGACATATAATCCAGTCCCAACACAACCATGGCCTAACGCATTTCCACCACCTCATCGCGACTATAATCCATTCTGGCCGCCACCATCACACCACTGGACGCAGAATTATCCACGGATGCCAGAAACCCATCCATATGCGTACTATCCGCACTATTTCCAAGCTCCCCATTATCCATATTATTACACGCACAGCCAATACGCACATGGCCACCCGGAGCAACCGCAGAATATCCCCAAGTCGCGTACCTGTAGTCAGAATTCTCGTGGGTCATACCAACTAAGTGGGACCGAGGGAGCACCTAGTTGGGATCATAATGTGACTGGCTTGCACACTCAACATGCAATGAACGAGGCGAGACAGTCCTTTGTGCCGTGGGTAGTGCTGGATAGATCTCGATGTCGGCCTCCATCTCAATGTCGGCAGCTCCCAGATCACCACCACTCCGGTGGACAACCTGGTCGACGCAAGCGTGGCACCAAACCAGTTAAACAAGGCCGACAATGTGCCCAATGTGGAGCCACTGAGACGGCTGTATGGAGATGCAGCAGACCGGATGATGGAATAGGCAAGCAATACATCTGCAATGCCTGCTATTGTTATTCAAAGAAATACAACGGTAAAGAACGACCAGCGCTCGTCAGACAAAGATTGAGTAGTCAACCGTATTAGTGGATAGAATTGAGCAGGACTCGTTTATGAATTCACGATATTCTACGATTACATAACTGTAACTGATGCACATACTGCTACACGTGTAAAGAATAAAATTATTGATTATTTGATTTAGTTTTTTGTGTTGTTGATACTGGATGATGGAAATTGTAATGGATACTGAGATTATCTATTTGACAACTATGACTCAACTACAGTGGATGTTCACTGACAATACAGGAATTTAAATAAATATATATTAATTATATTCAAAAAATAACAATATAAATAGATCCATAACGTTCAAACTGAGAGCCATGGGCTTCGAAACAATAGATATAAACTTTTGATCCATGCTGAGGCGGCTGCCTGTGTGGTCCTCAGAGTTATGACCTTCCATGCAGATTCTATCAAAAGTTCTTTGAGCCTTTCGATGTCAGTTATCGATCCATGCTGTTGTTCAAGTTTTACTCGAAAAACAGTTAGCAGTAGTCTCACATTTAAGTCAGGACTCTTCGATGGCCAGTCAACTGGATCGTCTGAGAACCATACAGATTTTCACGAATCTCTGCGTGCTCAAACTTATTAATCATTGCACCTCCTTGATCAAATCTGATTTTCAGTTCAGGGAGAGTGGATATGTTTCGCAAGTAAAGTTTCGCACAGAAAAGAATAACGGACGACGTTATGATAAACATTTATTGCAACTAGTTTTGCCTATACTAGTTTGTAGGCAGATTCAATAATAATCAATTTAAAGAAGCAATAGACGAGAGGGCTTGCTGTGAGTCCCAAATTTTGCGGCCCATCTCTATTACACGAAAAGTTTCGTCCTGATTAGGACTCATCAGATGTACGCATGAGAAGGCAAACCAAGCTTGACTTACTACTAGCAAGTCCAGCCAGGAACTCCGGAAATGATTTCACCACAGCGAAACTAATGGAATCACGCCATCACATGCAATGACAAGTCATTTGTTTGGCTAAATTTATATGCGATAGGAGAAAACTAGCCTAAATATATAATCTACTTGATTTTCATATAGCTCCGCTTTTTGATACACGTTGGGTATTGATGCAACATACTCTAATGATAAAAAAGCGAAATGGAAAAGCTATCAAAGAGTTTGAGTAAAATATACCTTTTACAAAAATTTCAATAGATTTCCCATGTAATGTACAGTGAAGGCCGAACAAATTTATCTGGCAAAGGATTTCCCCAATGCAATTCGTTCTTTATTAATCCGAAAATTCGCGTTCTGAATCCGGAAACAAACGGACCAGTTTGCTAAACATCTGATTTATTAATCCGAATATTCGCGTTCTGAATCCGGAAACAAACGGGCCAGTTTTCTAAACATCTGATTCATTAATCCGAATATTCGCGTTCTGAATCCGGAAACAAACGGGCCAGTTTTCTAAACATCTGATTTATTAATCCGAATATTCGCGTTCTGAATCCGGAAACAAACGGGCCAGTTTTCTAAAAATTTGATTCATTAATCCGGCGCGATCACAATTGGGAGAACGTGCTGCCAGTGATGCGTGCTCCATGTACATATGCAGTATCTACACATTTCTGCTTCATCCACTCTTCTAGCCGAGCGTCTAGACATCTACTGTAGTAAGTGCTGTGGAGGTCCTGTGGGAGTTGTCAAAAAGGCAGAATGCCATTCCACATCTGAGGCCAACTCTGGACGTGGAAAATTAGACAGATAGGGCCAGTGCGTGGTCGCCCAACTGAGTTCCGGTCGATGCTCACTCACTCGAAGTGAGATGTTTCGGATCGGAAAGGTGTCCTTACCTGTGCGTACCGTATGCAACGACGAGGAAGACACGGTGGAGCATCTCCTCGCGGGATGCGCACATACAACGGCAATCAGATGTGCCCTGTGCTCGGGGCCTTTGACCTTCTCGTTGACGTTCTGAACGGGAGCGTCACAACGAGTGTGGACTTTCTGAATCAACTGGGGCGGATTGATCCACCAATCGACACGCCCCCGCCTGGTCAGGTCTAGGCCGGGCAGGCGTGGTGTGCAGGAAGAAGAAGTTGTTAAAATGGTGATGGATTGATCGTGTGTGCATTGAAGCAACTGAAAATAACATACGTTTTTTATTTAATCTTAAAAGTTACGGGTGTATCTGTACTTGTTCACTGTATGTTGATTTTGATATACATGTAGTACATTATAATCTTTCCTATACATATTTTCCATACTCCTGCAGATCGAACTACATTACATACTGGAATTACGGAATTCTAAAACTGGATTATATTTCGTACTGTTTTACCAAAATGAACTTTCTGCATTTGCTAATAGACTGGATGGAAGCTACAGTTTCTTTGGGATATCTTGCATACAAATGAAGATGCTGGCTCATGGTCGCCAGATGATGTTCATTTGCCAGAGAAAATGACCGGAAAATTGGTTAAATCGGATTTTTTCTAGGGACCAAAGTGTCCGGATTAACGATCTGCTCCCTGTACATTATTTCAGCATATAGTGATTCCAGTCACTCCCATGCAGTGATTCATGCATCTTTTTGACAAACATAGATTTTTAAACGAGATCTATAACTAGCAACCAAATAGTAAATGATTAAAGAAAATTCTTGTTCTTTCCGCGCTGTTAGTAATTTGAAATAAAATCTTTTGTAATATTTATTGTAAATTTATCTCTTTCTTTAATATACTAGGAGGCATACCCGCTCTTCGCTTCGGCTAATAAAGCGGCAAAGTGTGAGGCTATAAGCAAGCGCGGTTTGTTAAGGGAATTGACAAATTGATAAGAACGCCTAAACCCCAAAATTTGACATAGAAAAGCGTGCATAAATTAATTATCCGGACTTTCCATTTATCTGTATAGCATATTGATTTAGCATCGCAGCAATCGCTCATCTGCAGCATATTGATTTACCATCGCAGCAATCGTTCATCTGCAGTATATTGATTTAGCATCGCAGCAATCGTTCATCTGCAGCATATTGATCTAGCATCGCAGCAATCGCTCATCTGCAGCATATGGATTTAGCACCGCAGCAATCGTTCATCTTACAGCATATTGATTTTGCATCGCAGCAATCGCTCATCTGCAGCATATTGATTTAGCATCACAGCAATCGCTTATCTGCATAAATTGACAATTTAGGTCTGAAACCTGCTTCATTTTTGGCATCTTTGATGGCCTGTAGCTCCCAAATCAATTAATGTATCGCCATTATTTTTGCATAATCGAACTTGTCATAAAAAGATGCATCTTATATGTGAAAATAAGCAAAATCTTTGCAGCCAATCTTGTAGAAATAGTACAAAAACATGGTTTGGGGGTATTTTCTGCTGTGGGCCTCTCAATTAGAAACTTTGCATCTCGTGGCTATTTTCCCATGTTACCCAATGGTGTAGCATTTTTTAGTTATCAAGCATGCAAATCGGTCAAGAGAGTTGAGAGATAAATACCGGTAAGACATACATATACACAGACAGACATTTTTCTAATTATATATAGGTTTTTAAATTATAAGGGAGATTATTCCATAGAATGGAAGCTCTATAAATTTTTTTAGCTTTTGTTGCATAAGTTATGCAATTTAGCTGAATTTTGTTATTTTGCCTCGTTGGATAGATATGAATATAGATTTATTTTTTTAAGATCAGACTGAAATTCATCAGGGGCCTTTTCAGTGTGATACCATAATCTATAAATTTGCATAACAGTCTAAGATTGTAATTGTCAGAGACTTTTAGTATTTCTGATATTTATATACAAATCAATAGTACTATGTCTGAAGTATTGTTAGTGTAAACTTTTCAGTAGTCTATTTTGTCTAATTGTAATTTGATTCATTAATTGATTTCGATGCCATAATTAAATATTGAAACCATCACAGCTTTAAATATTTTTTTCTGTTTACTCTTTAGGTAACCTATAATGTTATAAAATAAATATAAGCACTTATTAAACGAGGTTATAATTTCATTTACATGAATATCCCAGTTAAGGTTTGCTGGAATTGTAAATACAAGGAATTTAGTACTAATACCAATTTTTAATTTTAGCATTGGTAAGTTTGCTTTCCTTTACTGAAAATGAGGTGGCGAGCTATTAATATATTTAGTGTCAACCTTTTGATACAATCCAATCATTTATATTTTTAATGACATGTGTTGTCCTTTTGCTCTAGGTCACTACATTTTATCACTAAGGAATAAATTTGTGTCATTTGAAAAGGCTTAAGTTTCATATTGTTTTCAATGACTTTGATATCATTAATATATATGAAATATAGTAAGGGACGCAAAACATTGCCCTGGGGAACACCAACTATAATTAGAGAAATGTCTGTATGTCTGACCGATATTTATCTCCCAACTCTCTTGACCGATTTGCGTGGTTGATGACTTAAAACAATGCTACGCCAATGGGTAACATGGGAAAAATAGTCATGAGATGCAAACTTTGTAATTGAGAGGCCTACAGCAGAAAATATCCCCAAAACATGTTTTTGTACTAAATCAATATCCTGCAGATGAGCGATTGCTGCGATGCTAAATCAATATGCTACAGATGAGCGATTGCTGCGATGCTAAATCAATATGCTGCAGATGAGCGATTACTGCGATGCTAAATTAATATGCTATAGATGAGCGATTGCTGCGATGCTAAATCAATATGCTGCAGATGAGCGATTGCTGAATGACAAATTAATATGCTACAGATAAACGGAAAATCCGGACAAGTCATTTATGTACGTCTTACTCTGTTAATTTTCGGGGTCAGATTTTCTTGTCGATTTGTCAATTCCCCTAACAAACCGCGCTCGCTTATAGCCACACACTATTTAGCCACTTTATTGGCCGAAACGAAACGCGGGTATGCCGCTAGTAATGTAAATATAAAGAGATTAATATCTATATAATCAAAACTTTGAAGAATTCTAACCAACGAAGCACTGTTGTGTGCAAGGGCACCATTTAGAGGTCTCTTTTATACACCCTCCAACACAGATAAGCTAAAATCATTGGAAGCACTGTCAAGGCTGGTGAACAACTATCTAGATGAATCTGGACCACTGATCGGTCATTGCGATGTTATGCAATCCTCTGTAAATTTAGGTCAGTTGATTTTTGGAGATTAATTTATTAGTACAGATATCAATAAATAAAAGAAACAGAAGAAACGTTTTTACATTTGAATGAATACAAAGACTATATGTAGAAACTTAGAGTCAATTGATTTCACATCAGGGGGAGTTAAAACAAGAAAGAATATCAAACGTAAATTAAGTCCCAGTGGGAGTTGAAGCTGAGTGAATCGAAAATTGGATATCTTTCCAATTTTCTTGCAAAAATTTGCATGACTTGGAACGACTTTCCAATAAATTAGAAAGTTTATTTAAAGTTATCCAATTTGCTTTGAAAGTTATCGTAATTGTTCTGAAAGAAATGGCAGAATTATAAATAGCTGCATATCTGAATTATTGCATTTGTAAAACTGCAACTTTTGAAGCGTAGATCGCGGCAAATATGACTGATGACGACAAAATTGTAGGCTGCAGTAATAGTCTGATTTTTCACGAGAAAAAATATCAAAAGTAAATTAAGCCCAGTGAATCAAAAATGAGATATGTCCAATTTTCTTGCAGAAAATTTATTTAAAGTTATCCAATTTGGTTTGAAAGATATCCAATTTCACAAATTTTCTTTGAAAGATATCCAATTTTGCTCACTCGTAATTGTTCCGAAAGAATGGCAGTCTCCTACGAAATCAGTAGTCCGACATCCAAAGTTTGCTTAAACCTTATTAAGTACGACTATGAGAGATACAGATTGCGCTTATTGAAATTACAGTTTTATAGATCGATAAAAATATTTTTTTCGAATCTAAAGTGTAATGATAGAAATACATTTTCTACAAAAGAATATATAGAAATAATTGATGAAAATTCATAGTGCATAATCACCGAACTATTTGCATAACTGCTTCAATGTTAGATGGGATAATTCAGCAATTATTATCAAAGAGAAAGCTAAATAGGTTGATTTTATATGGCACAATGTAAAATACGAATAAGTTAACATTAAATAGTCTTGATTATCAATCGAAATTGTAAATAAATGCGAAAAAGGGATAAAAATGTCAGCATGCAATATTTTAAAAATACTATGATACATACATACAAATACTCAATAATCAACACTTTATATGAAAATATTTCGTTTTCAATTAAGTAATTCTTAATTATCACTGTTATAATCGTAACAATCGTGCTATCATATTTTCTAACTGATCTGACGTCTTTTTGCAGATTAGATACTGTTCCTATGGATGTCCAAGAGGAAAACGGTATCACCTACAAGTTTGAAGTTTACGACAGACAATCTTGAGTGACAGCTTTGCTTTGATTTTGTTTGCCATAGTAATTTGTGTGCCCAATAAATTTGCGATTTGTAAAGTTGTTTTACATGAAAATTAAATATTTAATCACGTAGTTAAAATGATCTGTGGGGTACAACAGTACTAATAGGACTGTGAGTAGTCTGGGAATTTGACATATTATTTTTAGCAGTTAATGTTCTTACGAAAATTATCGTGGAGTGATTTCAAAAAATTTTCTAAGTTTTGTGCAAAGCGTTCAGTAGCTAAAGCTGTTACAGTATTCGTCAAAACACCCGTATTCCGATTCGTAAATTTTTGCCTTATTTCTCAGCCAATCAGAATGAGGTAAATTTATTTGAAATGAAACCAAATTTTAATTCGGATTTGATGGCAATAACTTGGAAAAGTTGGTTATGCTTGGTATGGTAGGACACGGAAAAGAAAACAGGGTGCAGTTACGCTAATTGGACACTTTATCTCGAGGGGTACCAACGAAAAAATTGGGGATTTGGTAAGGGAGGCGGACGACATAGAGTTGGCTGGAGATGTCTTATTTGTGTGGTCAAGTCGACGGAGCCGGATATTCATACAAAATTCAATGAGTTCTGAAATATTTTTTATCAATAAAGGAGCACCAAAATGCAGAGGTCTTTTAGGTATGCAGATAAATATGTTTATTTGTTGATAAGTGTATCATATTGTATCCCTGTTTCGTTCAACCTGATGACGAAACATGGCGTATTAATAAAATGAAAGATCGTCAGTTTCCTTTCATTAAGAACGATTAAGTTAGTAATAATTAACCAACTTACAATTTAAAAGGTTCGCCAACTAATATGAAATTGTCACATTTAAATAAATTTTAATTAGTCCTCGTTGATCTGTGTGTTACAACTATTTTCTAGACCACCCACCGGAGAGCTGAAATTAATATGGGTACACAGCCTTCAAATGGTGGGGCAGGGCCATACACTGGTTTTTAATTTTCATCCGAATGGGTGTCACAGTTACGTTTTAGGCCCTTTTGAGACTACCAAGACTATTCGTCACTTTTACACCTGATCTTGATAAGCGATCTTAATGAAATTTCGTGGAGATAAAGAACACCTTACGTCGCAGTGATATTGCTTTTCACATTATTGATTGATTTGTTTTAACACATTATACGCAAAATCTGCAAATTCCAGTTACTGATTCAAACACAATTTGCCACAGTACTACATAACATACTACAGAATTCTAGAACAATCTATCGTTAATAACAACGAAGAATCAATCAGACTTGGAAATTCAATTAAATAAATCTGAATTATGAAGTTGACATAGTGATTAATTCGCGAGAAAATGCCAAAGAAAATCAAACCAACGAATGACTTCCAGTCACGGGCTGCCAGGAGAATGAGAGTGCGTCGAAATGACACAACGCACTGCTCTCCTTAAAAAGCAACTGCGCGTCAACATCCTGCGAACGCGAAACCTCGCACAGCCCATCATCAAACAGACGCTGAATAAATGTCTCAAGCCACACGAATAGAACATCCGCGTAGCGAGCTGTTAGTCATCAACAAACGCTATGGGACCCAGTTTTAGGGTCTTTTTGACACTTTAGACTACCAAATCTGTACGTTATCGTATACCTGTTATTGATATGCGATCTGCAATGTTTCCATGGAGGAATATCGACCACACTCAAAATTAGAATATATAGACACAGATTTATCCGACTTGGTGTATTTTAATAAAAAAATAACAGAACAGTATAATATGTATGTAGTTCATAAAATAACAAAAAAATATTCAGATAATAAACAATTCAACTTTACAACTTTTGTAAAAGTTAACCCGCTTGTATACAGGATTAAACATTCTGCTCAGTGACAAAAGCTGCAGGTTACTGTATACAGGATAAGAGGTACGGTATATGATATATGTTCAGCGATATAGCGTATATGGACTCGGAGTATATCAGTGGTTTTCGCTTTATCAAAAAATCCCCATCGCTTAAACAGCATGACACCAACATATTTGCTGCCGCCTGATAGTCTAATTCGCATTCGTCGAAATCACGGATTACTCGAAGTAAGATGACCGTCCCGATTTAGCTTGTGTATTCGTATCGATCCACCACAATACTCGAACATTTCAGTCTCTTACACGGATACATCGAACACTGCAGAGTGCAAGCGCAGTGATTTAAGTGGTTAGTACAATAGCACACGATACACAATTCATGCGTTTTCATTCACCCGGATTCGTGGAAATCATTCAATCTGTACCGAATCAAAAGGCACTGGCAACAATGAGGACGATAGGCCAGATGTTCTACCTCCACCGATAGCAAAGTTTGCGAAAAAGGCACTGGCAACTGACAGCACTTTTGGCAACGCACAGACACTTTTAGAGACTTGGCCTCAAATCTAAAAAACATAGATGTTTATTGACTTGGCGAAGCAGCGTACTAGCTTCAATGTACATCAATGACCTAATAACTACAAGCGTGTCATGTTGCTGTTCCTAATAAAGGCATGCGCATTACTAAAGAGTTTTTTTTGTTATTTTTCGTAATTCATTTGTTCCTCAAATTACGGATAGTACGAACATAATTTTTCGGCCCAGTGAATTCGACGAAAGCGTGTTAGATACACACCCACGGCCTAAATCGATTAATACTCAGAAGAAATTGATTGGCACTGATTAAATAGACCAAGTGTATATGTTAGCTGTTATCAGTGTAGTCTTGAGCCAGGGCCAGCAGACTATCAATTCTGTCCATCACTTCGTCCAATTCCACCTGCTCCAAGAGCGATGCGGCCAACTGGCGTCTGATGCCCGGTCTCCCCGCTCCCCGGGCCGCTCCCAGACTGCCGACAACATCCATCAGACCTTCGCCCACGTCCCCACTCGATTCGACCAGCGCGAAGGTTTCCATAGCTCCTCCGGTCGTCACTGGAGGGACAAAAATGGGGGGAAAGGCTTCACCCAGTTTCACTCTGGCCTGAGTCGAATATATTTTCACCGGTGGTGTCGGGCTGTGCTGTTCTCTCAGATAGAGTTCCACCACACTGTCCACAGTGGGATAGTCTCTGAGGAGGAATCTCCTTTCACGCTCGGATGAGGCGGATGGGTGAACAATGCGCGTCGCATCGAATCCCCGAATACAGCCGAGTTGTACCAGCGGGCTGGTCACTTTGGAGACCAGGGGATTCACACACTGGTAGAGATCTGGCATCTCACTGCCGGCGATCCGGTCCAGACAGGCAGACAGGGACTCGTCCTCGCGCAGGAGGGGAAAGGGCAAAGCGGAGGAGGTGGAGAGAATGCGCCTGGAGTGGAGTAGCAATCTCGCCTCCATTTCGTCCATAGAGAGCGGACTTGAGTGGAGACGGAGGGGGCAGCTGAGGCTGTCCAATACAGCTCCCAGGAGTCCGCTCGTTTGATACAGACTCTCCGGACACATCTCCACCGAGGGCAGAGTCCTCTGAACTGTTGTACGGGCATTCCACGGTCTCCACGCTGTACCGAGGGGAAGGATCAGGCAAGCCTCGTCACTGAACCGACTGAGCATGGTGGCCAGATTCACTGCGATCAGGGCGCGTTGAGCGGCGGTCGAACTGGTCCCAACTAGCACAGATGGGATTAGGGGAAGAGCGAGGATGCTTTTCTTCGGATAGATATCGATCAGATGCTCCAGACAACTGATCGATACGCCGGCGAATCCGTCATGAGCGTCCAACAAGAACTGGAATCCTTGCAAATAGTCGCATTCCTCGGTGAAGAAGTGCATCCGGTCTTCCAACTCGTCCACTTCGTCCCTAGTTGACATCAATGTGTGGCCTTCGACATAACTGGAAAACGGGTGACTCCTCCCGCCGGCAGAGAGAATGTGCAAACTGCGCGGATGCAGTCTGGTGCTCAGGTAGTCTGTCCACGTGGTTACCTGGGTCTTCCAGGTGAGCTCCTTCACTTGCCCTTCAACTGCCCCTGCCCCCCTGTCTTCTTCTTTCTCTTCACCGGCATCAGAGTTAGCATTCCCAGTCTGAAAAATAAAAAGAGGCAACATAGGAATTTGAGCAAAAATCACACCAGGCATTTCATTCTGGCACATTTTCTATCTGGACCAACGGCATCGTCCAGTCTCACTTTAAATGACAGTGCACTGTAGCTCATGCTGTCTGCAACTACTGTCTCGGACACACGTCATCTGCTCCTAGACTGCCCTGTTCACGCCGCTGCCCACCTACGTCATCGCGGCCCTTGATGGCCGTGCTGGGCGAGGATGGCCCAAGATGGGGACATCCAATCTAACCCCGGTCCGAGATACCCTTGCGGAAGATGTCAGAAGAATGCCGGATACTCGAGAAAGTTCTACTCAATCCAGTGTAACATCTGTACCCTTTGGTGGCACCAACGGTGTACCGACTTTTCCAAAGCGGAGATTTTGGCCATTAGTGGTAAATTTGTGTGTAGAGAGTGTAGTCAGCAAGGTGTTATCCTTCAGCCTGTGCAGACATCTGTAGAGAACCAAGGTATTAATCAAAACCCCGTCAGAAAGAATAGGAAAAGTGATAGGAAGAAAGCCAAAACTGGGACTACAATGAAAATCCTCCAGTGGAATGCTGATGGCATTAGAAATAAAAAGCCTGAGTTAGAAAAATTACTCCAGGAAGAAGCTATAGATCTGTGTGTCATTCAAGAAACAAAATTGCAGCCCAAAGTGGAGTTTGAAATAAAAGGTTTCTCAACGATCCGAAAAGACAGACCTCTAGGAAGGGCCAGAGTCCCTAACGCCTCAAATGTCAACATTGGAGGAGGTACACTCATCCTCATTAGGAATGGTATTTCCTACAAGCAAGAAACTGACTCTATGCGTGCCCAAGAAGATGATACCACAGAGATTGTAGCAGCTACGGTAGAGAAAGAGAAACTGAAATTGACCATCGCCAATCTCTACATTCCACCAATCAGAAGAATAGCAGCAGATAATAGGCAGCAGAACTTCCAAGCACACTGCTTGCCATGGAAAACGGTAGACATCATAGCAGGAGATGTTAATGCCCACTGTGAGGATTGGGACTTCAGCTCGGATGAAGACCAAATAGGAAAGAACATAGCAGAACAAGCTAGACTCAACAACTTCACAGTCCTGAATGATGGCAAGCACACCCTCCTTTCTAGAGCGCATGGAACTCAAACAACGCCAGATGTCACGCTATGCAAAGGAAAATGGCCAAACCACACCACCTGGAACATCCTAGAAGATTTAGGACCAGAACATGCTCCTATTCTTAGCACTGTTAACTCAGTCATAGAAGGAAGAAATGGTTATACAGTCAAGAAACAGAGATTTAACTTTAAGAAAGCTAACTGGACCATCTATCAGAAGGAAAGCGAAGAAGCGCTAAACTCATCGACATAAGGAAGACCTCAAACTTAGACAAGAAATGCCTTAGACTTAGAGAAGCACTGGTAACAGCAGTCAACAGAAACATCCCCAAAACAGGAAAACCGAAATCTAAGATGTTCTGGAATCAAAAGTGCGAGGAAGCAGTTCAAAAAGGAAAAGGGCTAGGTTAGAAGCTGAAAGAAACCCAGGGGATCTGGAGAAAAAACGGACATGGAACGAAGTCATTATGAAAGAAAAATCTAATAGCTGGAAAGAAGAAGTGAACAAGTTCAGTCTCCGGACAGACCCAAGGAAAGTATGGAAAATTATCCAAGCGATTGATGGAAAGACAGACAAAACAAAACGCCAGTCATTCAAGATAGAAGAGAGGTGATCTTTGAAGTCAAGAAAAAAGCGGACCGCCTAGCAAAGAAGTATGCAACTGTTGGCAAACTACCCAAAGCGAAAGATAAATTGTTGAAAAGGAAAACGAAAAGACACATTAAACACACGGTCAAGAACGAATGTCCAACCTGCAACGGAACTCGAAAGGATGTATACTCAAAGTTTACCCTCGAAGAGTTACAGATAGCGATTAGCAAGTCAAGTCAAAATAAAGCCCCTGGAGTAGATAGCATTACAAATGAACTCATCTCTCATCTAACGATCAAAAGTAAACGGAAACTCCTTGACTTCATCAATGTATCTTGGCATCAAGGTCTCCATCGATATGGAAGGAAGCGCCAATAATCCCAGTTCTGAAATCAGACAAGCCTGACAACGATCCCAGTAGCTATAGACCAAATAGCCTCACTAGCTGTCCATGCAAGCTTATGGAAAGAATGATTATAGGAAGACTCAACAGAATCATAGAGACCCGCAAAATCATGAACCTGAACCAAATCGGCTTCAGAAAACACAGAAGCACAGAAGATCAACTAATCAAGATTCAACAGCAAGTAACGGATGGCTTCAGTCAAAAGCTCAAAAGTCTCCGAACTCTCATGGTTCTGATAGATTTTAGCAGGGCCTTCGATAAGGTTTGGTGAAATGCATTATTAGGAAACCTCATCAAACAGGTAATCCCAATGTGCATGATCAGATGGATCCAAGCATAGCTCACAGGAAGGACGGCAAAAGTGGAAATGGAAGGAACCAAAAGCGAGAGTATCAAACTCTAAGAAGGGATCCCACAAGGAGGGGTTCTCTCAATCTTTGTTCACACTTTTCATCAATGACATCGCAGATAACCTAGATCAGGACAGAAGTACAAGACTATTTGCAGACGATCTTGCAATCTGGGTGCAAGCTACTACATCGGAAGAATGTAGAATCAAGATCAACAAGGCCCTAAAGTCTATAGAAGAATGGGCAAATGACTGCCAAATGTCAATTAATGAAGACAATGTGAATATGTCCTGTTCAGTGCCTAGAACAAAGAATTCAAGTGGGAGGGGAACATTGGTATTAACTGCAGAAGAATTAAGCGCAATGATCATCCCACCTTCCTAGCAGTACAGTTCGATTGGAACATGACGTTCGGAAAACACGTGGAGACCATCACTAAGAAAATTAGACAGAGGCTAAGGGTCATTAGGGCAGTCTCAGGAAAGGATTGGGGCACGAGAAATAAAGACTATTCCAGAGCGCTGTACCTAGGGTACATCCTGCTTTTTCTAGTACGAGCTTGCAGAAGCTTGAAGTTGAGCAGAACAAGGCTGCACGCACGCCTTATAACTGGATGTCACGAGACCACCCCAATCGAGCCTCTTCTTCTAGAAGCACAAATCCTTCCTTTTGAAAGCACAAGGGACCGAAATGCAGCGCTAGCATTTGAAAAGGTAGTACGAAACGAGGAAAACCCAAATTGCACTCTAGCCCAGAAGGAGGTCCCCCCAAAACACAGTAAAGACTATGCAGGTAAGCAATGGAGAGCCAGAGCGAAGTTGGTCAGAGCAGAAGCAGGACTCAGCGACATCCCAGCAGAAAGTGTCCTCCGGGCAACTAGCGCAATTCCATGGGACGCCCCGGTAGAAATTACAGTGAAAACGGTGAAGGTCCCCCCCATTCCGATGCTTATGCAGCATGGGTGAATCTACCACTCAAACTGACTCCACCAGCCAGGTCGGAGTGAGCAATGGAATACAGGCAGGGAGAAGTAAAGATGGACATTAAACAGAAGGAAATGAAGCAAACTGCCTATCGTTTATGTACCACGTTATAGCAAGATTAAAATATTGTAGCGATCTATAAATTCAAACAAAAGTAACAATATCTAAATTCTCGTTTTCAATTGACACTTTCTTATTTACAAATAACCATCCTCATTTTCAATTGACGCTTTCTTATTTACAAATGACCATTCTTATTTCCATGAGACGCTTTCTTATTTACATCTGGAAATTGTGTAGTAGTCGCCTGCTCACTTAGTACTTTTCAAGGTCACTGTCAAGCCGGCTTCGACACCTATTCCACAAGCGTTCACGAGGTTTCCCGTTTTAATGAAAGTACGACGAGGCGATCGTTGGGTCAAATATTTTATTTGAAGAAAAAAAGCGTCTCCCCTGCTGTTCTTTTACTGTGAACAGTAATTATCCAGCAGGAAAGAAAAACTTGGCGCGCACTTTGTCGGTTGCATTTGGGCAAAACTAATTACAGCTGCATGTCATTTGAGTACCTTTCGGCAGAGATCAAACAATGACGTAATGGTGTGGAAAAATTGCATAGAAAACGAGAGAGAGTGAGATGATTGATAAATGAGATAGAATTGCAAATAATTACTTGTCCACTTAATTCCGTCTTTGTTGTCTGGCATTGACAAATTCAATGATGCTTAATATTGGCTAATTTTCGTTTCCACTTTGTCGAACCAAATAAATAAATCGAGATAGCTCAAAGCAACAGAAAAAAGTTGTAAAGATGTAAATTATTTTTGTTGCATACTGCTGACAATTGTTTTAAACTTTCGCAAACTTCACGTACGCTAGATACAAAGATTTCATTTGCCAACCATACATAAAGTCTGCGAAACATAAATAATTTACAATTTTATTGATTCCGATATAAATGAATCAAATTAATTATATTAAGAAATTTATAATGTCATAACAGTTGCATATTGTTCACTAAATTTTTACGCTTTGCAAACTTCACTTACCATTAGCTACAAAATTCAATTACCCAACAAAAGTCTGCGAATTGTGAAACTTTTGTCGACAGTATGCAATATAAATAATAAATTAATTTGAAAATATGAATGAAAAAATTAGCATATTTAGGATTATACTTTATTAAAATATGTTAAGAAAACATACACAGTTTCATAAGCTTCAAAGTCTTTTTCGTTTTTACTGTTGTTATATTTTTCATATACTATTAAATT
>JAUYWV010096599.1:0-13994 GCA_032274565.1 Nematoplana nigrocapitula
CCGACAGCGCGAGTGGAAGCCCCGACAGACGTAGCGATGCAGTCAAAGTGATCCCGAGTAACAACAACAACAACAGCGTTCTCAACCAAACTGAACACACGTCACTCGATTCCGCCTTCAACTAGCCCTGCCGTGTAAATAAAAAACAAATAAGGTATTCACTATCAGTGGAGCGGTTCCCACGCTCGGCGATCTGGCTGTCCAACATTGGGTTCAGTCTCGCTCTCTGAGCGACAGTTCGGAGACACAAAATAACAGTCAGAATCCTGGTATGCTATACCCGTCGGGTCGCAAAACACAGTCTCAAATAGCATTGTTCTTTCCTTTTGTACAAGTATACGGTATTCTCCCGTAACACTATGTTCTTTTAGGTTGATGGATGAGTTCGTGCACGTTTGATCACTATCGGACTTTCGCACTACTCTCTACAGTACCGTGCAAATTAGTTCGTCACCCTAACATTTTACATAACGTTAGTTGCTCGAAGAATAAGATTCAAAAGTGACGGGTAAAGAATGTTGTATTACCATATAAAATTCCATTTGAAGTCTATATCAACACATAGAAGGACGATGAAATTGCTCAGTAGCCTGTGAAGCCACCCCTGCAAGCAGTCTGCACCCGGTTCACCATATAGACTGGGAGAGACACTGCACGGGTACCCGCAATCCCGGCATCCGTCCTCCAGATGTGCAGAGTGCGCACGATAAAGTGCTGGCGTCCCGTGGTGGGACCTGCATAGACCTTTCTCTTGAGAACAGCCCATGATTTTCGATGACATGGAGGTCCGTGCTGTACGGTGGCCAGTCGATCTCTGTGATTCCTTGCTGGTTGAGAAAGTCTAGGATGAGAAGTGCCTTGTGGGCTGGAGCATTGTCGTGCTGAAAATACCACTCTACAGACTGAAACTGCTGCCGCAGTGCTCCATGATGTTCATGTATCGATAGGCATTCAAATTCATGGTGCCTTCCACTGGCACCAACTCTCCAGGTCATGCGCTGGTGATTAACCCCAGACCATCTGCTTGAGGGCGAATGCACATCGTGGGATGGTGTGGCCGTCGCGGATGGCTGCTCCTCTGCCCAGCGAACGAAGTGACTCCTATAACGCTTGGGTCACTTCCATCGTCTTTTCGTCTGAGAACACAACGCTGCACCACCGCGGCGTGTCCCACAGCTGATGAGCATTGACCCAGTTGAGCCAATTGCCTGCTTCCGGGAAGCCGTAAGAGCTGGAACTGCCACAGGACGGTAGCTCACAAGCCGTGAACCTCTAAGAAAGCGCTTTACAGTGTCCACTCTCAAGTTGACAGCTGGTACACCAACAGAGTGTTGAATCTGCCTTGAGATCGAAAAGGAAGAACATTCGCTTTTCTGACGATATAACCCTCATTGCCACAATGAAGGAAGTCTTATTATATGTGTTGTCTCGTGTGGAGCAAGCCAGTAGCCAAAAAGGATTAGCCGATAACTCTGTGAAAACCAAAGTGAAGGTAATTCTTTCGAATAGTCCATTATCAACGGTTAGAGAAGAGGAAGAGTTTGTGTACATCGGTATACATTATCGCGACTAAAGGAAGTACATTAGCTCTATAAGCCACGAACTGCAACAAAAAGAATAATGACCATTTGGATAAGTAGAGGAATCTTCATATAGGGCTTAATATTCGCCTTCTTCGTGAATTAGGTTTTTCAATAGCTCCCTATAGGTTTAAGTCTTGAGCTGTGACAAAAGATGACGAGCGCACAGTCGATGCTTTCGAAATGTGGACGTACCGTAGTAGAGCTTTACGAAGTCTTGGAGGTGGGTGCTTGCCATCATTGGAGTTGAGCTCGAGTTGCGGGACCAAATAGCCGAGGGAAAAATGAGGTTCTATTCGGACAGGTGATATGTCGAGGAGTCTTCGACAAGGAGATCTTTCAAGGTTCGCTAGAAGGTGAAAGACATGGGCGGACTGACGGCAGCATTTAGAACTCTTGAGGACGGCAAGAAATGGCGTGAGATCGTGAAGGCCACCGTAGAGCATATAGCACCTATAATGCTTTTATTTAATTGCTTCATATCGTGACAATTAGCTTTTCATAGTACAAGGTAAAGTCACAATAGGTGAAATTTGTTCATAAATCTCTTGACACGACGGTTCACCGGTCTATAAAGTGAATATGACGATAAATTGGTCGAGAGACGCCATTTCACTTCTGGTACATGGCGAGTCTGCAGTAGATTTAAAGGCATTTAAAAATTATTTTGTCTGTCTGATATAAAACATGCATGTTGTGTCTCTATGTAATGTAAACTTCATATTATTGTAGATGCTGATATACAGTATAGAAGCAGCTCAGATAAAATATGTTAGGTACCTTAGTGAAATTGTGATAATCGGTAGCCTCTATTCCAAGCTGGATTAATGCGTGCTACTACTATATCCAATAAGTAAATACTGACACTATTGAGCAAGCTATCATACGCTTACGTTATATTTACTCAATGATAACATAATAGATATAACGAAACCAATGTTTTACAGGCTTGTCAATGTTATGCTTATGCGTGTCTCTTTGTTGGTCGGTAATTTTAAATATACATTACCGTTAATTATATTTTCTCTTAAAAAATGTAACGGATTTGCGACGAAAAATATTGTAGGTAGTTAAAATTTAATAAAAGCAACTGAAAATCAAAACAGACAGTATTTTTTCTTTTTATGAATGAATGCATGAAAACTAGTTTTATACAATATGATTAATAATTTCGCTTATCGGAAAATTTGGATACAAGCGGCATTGTTTTCGACTGTTTTCTCGAAAACACCTGAGACATCTTCTGGTTCACCTCCATCAGAGTCTTCTCGAACTCTTTTTTATTCCTATCCCTTCTGAACTCAGGACCGTCCCCCTTCTTCTCACTTCCAACCTCCACATGACCGACTCCCTAGCCAAGACTGGGGCCACCTCTCCTTTCAACGCTCCAATCTCTTACTCTGCATCCTCTTTCATCCACCACTCTCTTCCTGGCGGTCGCTCTTCGCAACATACTTCTAGACAACAGATTCCAAATACTTCTCCAGGTGAGCTTCTCCTTTCCCGTTCTTCCCGTTGCGAGCTTTCGCGCCCTCGCTGCAACGGGCACTCCACCCTCCTTAAAACTTATCTCCACCGGATCGGTCAATCCGATTCCTCCTCTTGCCCTTCCTGCGGAGCAGGCCAGCAGGACCTTTCTCATCTGCTTCTTTCTTGTCCATCTTCTCCGTTTCTCCGCCTTGCCATCTTTGGCGAGACGGTGGGGCTCATCGACCTGTGAAGACGGCCGTGCGGAGTTGCCCGGATCCTGGGCATCGACGCCCGCGCGCTGACCCCCGGCCCCCCACATCATCTGGAAGGGGTCGGGTATCCCCCACCACAACAACAAAACACCTGTGAAAAACGCTACAATCCAGAGCTATTGTGTTAGTGAAACGATGCTCTTATATATGGAAACGTTTTGATTATTTAAACAACGAAATTCGGTGGGGATAATCGGCTCTATACGGTAGATATTAGAAGTATGAGCCTTGCTTTAAACAACTAAAGACTTTATAGCACGAACAAAGCAGCCTTGATTTACTCCAACTGGAGCTACATCTCTGTAGAACTTAAATGGAAGTGCATGTGTTTGTAAAGCTGACTTCTGTTAACCTTACGAAAATAAAAATTGAATTAAAATAATTCCAGGAAGCAAAAGTATATTTTAAATGAAACATTGGTATGGAAGTTGTGCCGGATATATAGCAATTAATCGGAAATGAAAATTGGTTTCTGCCGCATTCTAGTTCACGTAATATCGATCTCCAATCTTACTCGTGATGAATCGATTAACCTAAAAGTTGTCCAAGTAACATATTCGTGAAATTCGGTGCAGTACATCGTCGCCTTTATTACAGAGCAACATGCTCGGGGAAAACCAGCGTCGCTTTGGCCCTTTCCAAGACGTGTGCACCGGCCTATCAGTCCCTGGTCACAATGGACGACTATTTTTGGGTGCGTGCGCTGCTTGCGGAGATTAGCAGTACAGTAGTAAGAGGACTGCGCTTACCTGTGTTTAACACCCCCCTCCCCCGAGTTTTTTTTGTAGGCAAAGTATATTCAGGCAGATAGTTTGGAAGATAAAAAATCTTTTCCGCAATTATTCAATCGAAAGCATGATAGTGAAATGATTAACGCAGATGGATGATGACTGTAATAAACTGAGATCAATCCGCGCGGGCTGGGCATAGTAAATTTGCAAATTGATTTTTATACAGTAGCGTTTAAATGTTTCATCCTTATCAATTAACGCAGTATACTAAAACAAAATTTATGCACGAATTCAATACAGGCCATCGTCTATATCTGCACTAGTGTCCACATTTTTAAGGAGTCCAGGGCTTCCACGACAAACAGTAAAAATTGAAAGTAAATTTATTTTTCACAAAATTTCTTTAACATAACATGATAAACTAATCATACTACTGCTTGACTCTAGATCGCCACCTTCGGCGCGGACCTATACACTGCGATAGAAAAACTTTAATTAATTTATTCTACCTAACTTTAATTCATCAAAAAATGTTTAATTATAATACAGTATTTATCGGCCTAATTGATCAAAATGGACTGTTTCACCAGTAAAAATTTAATTAATTTGCTCATCTGCTTAACTCCCGTTAGAATTTATCATCTTTCAACCGATTTTTCACACGATTTTTCATACGTGACCTGTCAGTGTTCAAAACTAATACGTATACCTACTAACCGAAGTAATGTGATTCCGCAGGCACTGAACAAATTACGTACGTTGACACGGTTACCGCCAAGTGGGTTTTGTGCTCGCGAATTTATCCAATTCAAAGACAACAGAAGTGTCGATAAAGTTTTACAGTCACCGATTTGTGTTTTTACCACATTGTACATGTAGTTCTCTCGGCAGGCGTTTTTTTATCTGAGATAAAACTAGCCTCCCTCTTTCTCTGCTTTGTTCGCTATATAGAGGAGTCATATATACTGATCAGAATAATATCTATCTATCGAGTGTTCTGCTTATGTCAAGTATAGGTTCACGTTTATGGCATCTATTTTCTTCACTCCGTTCGATTTTCTGCCTTTTGATTTAGATTCTTATATGAATCTGTATTTATTTCTGTTTGGATTCATTTTCTTGGCTTATTTCCTTGTCCGCATGTTTTCCACGAAATCGTCCTTCGATTATTGTTTTCTTTAGGTTATCTTTTCTTAAGATGTGACCTATCCAGTTCTCCTTCTGTTTCAATATAGTTTGAAGTATATAAATTACCTTTTTCTTTTATCTCTTCGAATACGTCTTCGATGGTTTTCCAATCCTGCCATGATATTCTCTGCATTCGTCGCCATATTCACATTTCTAATGCTTCTATCTTTTTCTTATCACTTTCGTGGAGTGGCCATGTTTCTGATCCATAAAGGGCTACATTCCATATTAGGGCTACACCGTATTATTGATTAGGATATGGATACGACAGTCGTATCAATAAAATTTTAGGATATGGATACAACAGCCATAAATGTTAGTTATGTACAAAGCGAAGTCTTAAAATTTCACACCAACATTTTTTACTTTTTAAAACAAAAAATCTATTTTATAGTAAAATAATATACGACATAAAAAATATTATTCGACGTGTGTCTGGATTGGGTGTGAAAAATACTCCCCCCCCCCCCGGTTTCGCCGCTAGTGAATAATCGAAATAGAATCATCATGGATAAGTCATTCACCATATTTATAACACATTCTCGACTGTAAAATCTCTTACGTGAATATATTATGTTGAAGGAGTTAAAATCGCTTGATGGAGCTAAATTTAGTTTATTCACAGTTGCAATGGCTGTCGTATCTATATCCAAAAATTTTATAGCCACGGCGGTCGTATCTAAATCCTCTGCCGTTGTTTTTGGTTTTAGCCTCCGGATGATCCACATCACATCATTGACCAGAAGCTGAACTATCCTCATTATGACGGTAGGTGTTGTAGCTCTCTCTCTATATATATACTCTCTGGTGTCGGACGGTGTCATTCTCCGTTCCCTTCCGCTTTTCCATTACCAGATCTTGTGGCTGTGAATTGGGAAGGTATGGTGGACAGGGTGCAGAATGAAATCGTTTCGGCAAAACCCCAAGGTGTTGTCATAGTCGAAGGGATTCTCATACTCAACCACAAGTAAGTCAGAGTAATATAAACTTGGGGAAAAAACACTACACCATTTTAAGGTTAATTTCAGAAAATGTGATTTGTATTTCATACATTGGCGTAATATTTGCGTAGTGCAATTTTTACGTTTGGACGTTGAAATTTTGGAAGAATACGCAATTTCTTAATTTGTAAATATGTATATATATATTTAAGTATATTTAAGTATAAGACAGACCAGGCAAAACTAGTTTCGTTTTTTTCACGAAATATTTTCAGTGGCAACATTTTTGAAAAAAATGATACACTACAATAACATAAACAAAATCCAAATCCAACTGAGTTTATCAATACATAGTAGTATTATAATAATGCATAATAATAAACGTTTATTTAAGTGGAATGAAAATCGAAAAACAAAGCGTAGGAATATATAAATTAAAGCCAGGAGTACATTTTATTAAATTCAGCGAGGATGAGTAACGTTATATAATATTGTACACTTGGGAAAAAGAGTTTAGTCTGCGATTTGTACGAGCGATATATATTTGTTAGCTTTTTAGGGTTAAAGATTAAGTATATAGTCACTTCTTTCTGAAATTCAATTCTGTCTTGTTATTTGGTTACAGATTTAAAAAAAAACACTTCTTGCTCTTTGTTATTATTTAAACTTGTACTTGAAATAGGAAAACTTGTCTATCTTTGAGTTGCCATGAGCTTCCTTTTTCGAATATCACAGTATGTTAGTAATGTTAGTAATGTACAGTAAACAGTTACAAAATTGTATGCAACCGCCAATATTCTGTAATCTCTGAGTTCTTTGAGTTTTTTCAAGAGAATATCTTTACGCATTCCCTTTGACTAACGTCTTCACGAAGACACATCTGATAAAATTTCTCCCTCTTTAGGTACTGTCTACTGCAAATACTTTTGCAGTCTATAAAGGCAGTTAAGCTATTATATTTGATTTCTGCGTCTGATGAAATGTAGTCATTTTAAGCTGTGAGTGTCAACTGCGCTGATTTTTTCTGGAAATGAAATTTTGCTGAGTTTCAACACTTGCAAGCAAGCTGATATTACAATCATTAGATTAAGAATCGGTTGATTTCTGCAACCGCTAAAAGTACATACTTGAATTATTCACACCTGCATGGCATATGCTCATCTATTTCAGGAGGTTAGCGGAATTGTTCAATAAGAAATTCTTCATTACTCTGGATCAGGAAACAATGCATGCTAGACGAACGTGAGTACAGGCGACGTCTTTGAATAGAATGCAGTATACTGTTCGCATGTGTGTGCGGGCGCGTGTGTGTTTAGTTATAGAAATGATATACATTTCACGACAAATGAAAGTATTCGTTAAGTCTCCCGCGAATCTAGAATGTGTAATGGTGTTTTGATTGCTTTAGCATTAGTAAAAGTTCTGAAGAATTCTTTCAAACAACATTTTGGTAACCAAATTTTGATTGGCACACTGCTTCCAGAACCGCATAAATGTTCAATAAACTTAAATTCTAATAACTCTTCCGAATTATTTCAACTGACCTTCATTATTATGGAAAGTTTTTCTTATCAATTGTAATAAAATTAAAATTAAATATTGATAAACTTCTAATAGTTGTTATGAAATTATTTGTCAGAATTTAGTTTCAGGTTTATAATAATGATATTAATAATAATCAGAAAAAAGTGTACCTCAAGAAAAAGGTGGACGGGACAGCTGAGTGTCAAGGACTATGTGGAGATGGAGGAAGGGAACCTAGAAAAGTAGTTTGTTAGAAAACCACGAAGAATTGATGTAAGCAGTGAAGCAAGAAGGCGTTCTCCATTGGGATGAAGAAACCTCAGAAAATGAGAAATTAAGGGAAAAAAGATGGAATACAAAAGAACTGCACGGACAATTCTCGAGACAGACAGAAGAAGTGGCAGAAGAGAACAGATGTGAATGGCTAAGAAGGAGAGAATTGAAGAAAGAAACGGATAGCACAAGACTGGGGATTAAGAACAAACGCAGTCAAAGTAAAGATGGACCGGGAGCAAGAAGAGACATGACAATGTAGCTACTACGCTCTATTGGAAAATGTGAGAGAAGTATTGATTCTGCCTTTTGCGCTGGAAATTGGTACAATCACAATCTGATAAAGAACAGTAAAGACGACAGAAGTGAAACTGCGCTGGGACTTCCATATATATACTGATCACGTGATTGATCCGGCCTCGGATATCGGAGGTACCCGGGTTTCGCTCGGGGATACATAGGGCAATAAAATGCCAGGAAACAACCAAATTTCCAAATAAATAATTTATTCTGATGATTCGGTAGGAAAACGCAGAAAGGAGAATTACGTTGAGAAATACTTTCTTTGGATCAAATCAGGGTCACCCCAAGGGGGCTATAATGGCTTAAGCTGCCTAGTCACATAAATTAACCACTGTAGAAGTGGCCTCTTGAATTGTAACCAATTTTACTTATAAATTCCAAGGTATACTAATCTCACATTTATTAGTAGTAAAATAAAACCGTAGGATGTTTTTTTAAATATCGGCCGTTTTTACATGTTTTTATTAATTATGCACTTTTAATGGGCCTATGTTACTCTCAGTGAAACGCCGGTTCATTGGAAACCCTTGGCAACCCTCTGTTATAAGCGTACAGAAGGACATCGCGACAGATCATCACAACTATAGTTATAGATTGTGGCATTACTTACTTTAATTGCATGCATGCAATTATGTATTTAAATGCTCTTTTACCTGTATGCCTGCTTGTTCGAGGATTATAGGTATCTTCTGATTAAATCTGTCCATTAGTTAATCGATAAATAGCGGATGTCGACTGAGAAGAATTGGGAGAGAGCCTTTGTCCGGAGACATTTATTTTCCCAATCTTCAGATCGCGAGTCTACGACCCTCCGGATCCTCCGGGCTATTTTGAAAAACACGTTTGGCCAAAGTATATCCACTATAGAGATTGCCTAGAAGACACTGGCAGCATTGGTGAGAAGAAGATGCATGCGTTGCATTTCAGTATCAGTGATTTACATGGTGGCTCTCTTTCTCTGCGTGTAATACGCGTTTGTGTATATTTTCAGTGTTCATCGGCGGTTCGACGTTATCAATCGAAGCAATGGTACAAAGCGTGCAGCAGACGTTGCTATCTTCTTACTAGGTTCCATTATCTGAATAGTATTCTTTATATAATATGCACAGTATATTGTATACACGTTAGTTGTGTTGTAATCAATTTATTAAAATATGAAAATATCTTGGATTAATATCAAGTTGTCATTTTTTCTTGGTGAAAGGTGGTTAGCAACGGTGCATTAAAGACTACAAGAATATCCGGACGGTCAACTACGCTTTTAGTGGCAGTTTAGCCAAGAGGCTGATTGTTTACTTACAATAAAATATTTGGCCGATAGAAAAAACGTTCATCAAATCTTTACTTATTTTTCATATAGTTCCGCCTTTTATTCCCCTTTGGGTACTGCTGTCACATGCTCTAATAAGGTCTCAAAAGATTGGTGAAAATGTGTTCACTCATTAGACTGATAGAAAAAGCGATGCATCAAAGCATTTGAGTAAAATATAACTTACACAAAAAAATCAAATTTTAATTCCTCAAAAGTGGCCTTCAAAATGGTCAGACAATGAACGGATGGAATTTTTGTTTTAATACTATTCGATTCCTCTCAAAATTTTGATGAAGTAACAGTGTGATGACCGTTTATTTCTATTGGCTAGCTATTTTTGTGGGTATATAAATAATCGGCCTCTTCATTAAACAACCACTAAAAGTGTAGTTGTCCGTCCTGATAAGTATAATTTCTTGCGGTGCGTTCTCTAAAAAAGTTTTCTTATTTTTGGGAATTTCTAAGACAACCATACATCATAATTCAGCATACGCTTTTCATAGCAAAGAATCTGTCTGTATGTACGTCACGCTTATGTTCAAAGTCGATTTTAGTTTAACGTTTGAGATTGATTTTCTGTTTTAATAATGACGTGCCTATGAATACATTTTAAGGCGCCTTCCTCCTATAAGCAGAAAGATTGTAAACCAGAGACCCGCCCTGATTTAATTATCTATTTGAGCTGAACAGAAATTTGTAATCTTTTTTCTTTCTGATGAGTCCCAATGAGGACGAAACTATATAGTCGCGTACTAGAGTTAGGTCGGCAAATTTTGAATTCACAGCCAGCCCCTTCTTGCCTATAGGATTGAAAGCATTTGCACTTATTTTTTCTTTGCCCTATGGAAGTTGAAAGTTCTGAACTATTTATTAGAGATCTAATTTCAAAGCTATGATCCACCCAATTCTAAGACGTAGGTGACCGGGGACTTCCACAAATCTCTATCCTTGCATGTTTTCAACACATTTCGTACAGTCAAGCTTTCCTTCCGTTCCTCTGGTACATATTGTACCTGCATCCATTTTCCAATACTTTCGATGTATGTTAGTCGAGGTTATCGTCTTCCTCCTTTTCCATCAATCATACCTGTTGTAATAATTTTTTGTAGTCCCTCTTTCCTCATAACATGACCCAGGAATTCGAGCTGTCTTCTATTTGAAATGTAGTCTACCTAGTAGGATATTCTGAACATTTCAATGGCTTCAAACCTACTTTCCATCTCTGATGATATCGCGTCCAACATTCACTTCCATAAGTTAGAGTGGAGTAGACATAACAGCATAGAATTCTTTTCCTTGTTCTAATCGCCATCTTCCTATCTCTCAATACAATTCTAATATTCTGAAATGACTTCTACATGCTGTTACTTTTTTTTTTATTTCAGTCACATTTGCCATCTTCAGTGATCAAGCTTCCTACGTATAGTTAAAGGGCTACACTTTAATATTGACTTCATCAATCTTTAGCTGACACTTCTGATCCTTTTGGTTGCTTATCACCATACATTCTTTCTTTTTGCAATTGATAGTATATGGCCCTTCTTCCACTACTTTGTCTGGAAGGCGCTGTATCTTTTCTTCAGACTAAGCAATTCATATAATGCTAATTTAATTTTTGAAGAATCATCAATTACTTTTCGATTTCTATTTACAACGTGCAAAAAGCAATCCGAAACAACAAAAGGTTATCCGTAAACATTCCCGCGGCCGCCCGTTTCACCCCAAAATAGTTTTCCATCTTAGATCGATCACCGTTTCAGTCCTGCTGGTTAGACCATTGATTCTTGCTTGTTATCCAACGATGGCTATTGATAGTAATGTAAAAAGTAGTCAGTTAACTCGGTTAACCCACACTTTTAGTTAACCAACACTTTTGCATTGATTTTTCTACCAATAGCCATCGTTTGATGGCTAACGCTTGTTGATTGATCGATGAACTCTGAGTTTAGTAGATTAATTCACGGTAACCAACAGTCTGCCATGCATTAACTATTACTTATTCGGAGTGCGGACTGATTTAACAGTTTCACTTTGGGGGCTCAAAAAGGCAATTGGCAGAAAATTTTTATTTTTCGAAACATGACAATTAGATTATACATATTGGAGGTTATCAAAATTTAAATGTATAAAATCAAATTGGTGAAAATCATTTCTAGAGATTCACAAGCGATTTCCACTGAGGAAAGTCACTGATACTACACACCATAATGGGACTCCTGATGGTGGTGGTTGTGATGTGTGTCACGCGTGGTCTACTTCAGGAAGCAACGACAAAAACAGATGACGCAGGCAGTGATGTTCAACACATTATAAACTTTACATTTCAAATAGCAACAAAATGAGTACTAAGCAAAAACAATTCAAAAATGTTTTTAACTTATAAATACTGGGAACGGGCGCTGAACATTTAGGGAGTTAGGAAAATTCAGTTGCACGGATTTCCTATATATAGAGTACAGTGCTCTTTATATAATAATGCGCTGAAAATCCGAAGCAGTTCAACGGGAATTGAAACATTTCGAATTACCATTGGAAACGATAGATTATATTACTGGAAGTCAAATCCCTTAAAAAGATGGCGAGATATTTATTTCACTGAGAAACTTCCTGAAACGCCTGAATCCTTGTAGACATACTGATGAGGGCATTTTTAAACATAATTATGTAGAATTATATACTGTGTAAGTTATATTCAACGCATTTAAATACAATTCATATATACTGCATACAATACACTAAATAAATGTTTAATTTACCGGGAAACACTTCTGACTCACTCTGTATGTAGGAAATACGAGGTGACAACATGACTGGACATTTTGTAAATAACACCACTCGGTAACATATTTGAGAGAAAAATAACATCTTAACTACTATATACACAAGGAAAATATACAGAAAAAGTTTACATCTGTTAAAGCCAGAAGAACAAGCATTATTATACTAATAATTAAAGGGAACATTAGAATTCGGCTTATATTAGATTAGTTATTCTTTCCAAAATGCAGACAACCTAGAAAATTTAACGCCATTATCGTTTCGTATCCTCCGTAGCGCCATCTATACCCTCGAGATTTCGACCCATTATAAGCTATAGGTATCTCTCAAAATGGTGGGTCCGCAACGACTTGTTGCGCCCGCAAGTCCTTGACACAAAAGCGCTGCCGTCCTATATAGGCCTTCGCACTCAGTGCTTTTAACACACTTCATTCCCTGCACATCTGCCTTCCTGAGAAACCATCTAACTAAACATTTGGTGGCACACTTCAATTTAATAAGCTAATAAACTCACCGTGATGAAGCTTGATTCGAAATATATACCTACCCAAAGAGCGATACACCATATTTAAAACGGCACCTAGCTGGATATATCACGTACAAAAGTATTAAAATGGTTCTTACCAATAAATGGTCTTTACAAACTACTATATCTCTGTACAATTTCAGAGTAATGGCTATATATATCCATTGTGCCCCAATCGGAGAGGATATTTTCTTCGACTACACATTTTGTTGGATCAATTTTAAACGCAAATATAAGTGTTATACATATTATGTTGCGTATTGTTTCTGCTGCAGACATGATTGTAAAAAACAGAAGTGTCCCTAAAATAGTTTACAAATTTTATTTTCCTCCAAATCAAGAAGACTTCGGACGCTTCTGCTGAAACTTGAATAAATAAAAGTCAAATTCTAAAAAATCGACTGTATATTTCAGTATTTCTGCTAAATGAACAAAAGGGATGTGGTTTCACAACAATTTATTCAATAAAACGAAACACGATGTGTGGCAAACACAACCTAAAACGTCCATCAAAATCATCTGTTTAACGGAGCTCCACATCCAAAAGTCACTGTGTAGTCTGGCGAGCGTGGCCATAGCAAGCAGTCGGTCCGTTTTTGTCCCAAACAGTTGATGTAATATTAATTATATCACCAACGATATTTATCTGTGAAAGGCGAGACTGAGTTGTGATTTAGTTAAACAGATAAATTGAGTTGGTGATGTGATTTCACCGATTTTGCTGGTATTTTTTATTCTTGCATATGAAATGCCACCGTTTAATATTTGCTCTACAGAAATCGCGCCTACGACACTTAAGAAATGGATTATTGCGTATGAAAAGCTCAGCTGATCAGTTAGTTATCTTTGAATACAGTTCATTCAGAATAGATAAATCTCTACATTTGTCAACTAAATAACACTGGCGGAATACACTACACCGAACTCTCGGCAGATCAAACTTGAAGAGGCACTGTGTTAACCCTAGGACTACTGAGGGGAGATCAATTGATCACATTTACATATATTTCCTATTTATGACAAAACTATTAAAGCAATATGACCAACCCTCAACGACTTTTAAGCCGTAGTTGTCTAAATAAGATTTCCCTAGTAT
>JAUYWV010096610.1:2673-13992 GCA_032274565.1 Nematoplana nigrocapitula
AGGAGGAGATGGGTAACACTGGAAAGCTCGATCTCAATCTTATCCCATTCCGAGGAAGACTACCTTCAGTGTGGGTTCACAATGGTGGATTAGCCCATCGAATCACGCCAACGGACAGGAATATAGATGTGCTAGTACGACCTGCGTTATGTAACTCCGCGTTTTCGGAATAGTTTATTGCAGTCTGATAAATGCGGTGGTATGCGCCGAATTTGCACGTGCATACAGAAACCTATAAGTTGAGTGGTTGGATACTTTAATTCCAAAATCTGACTTATTTATGCAGGTATTCACGATTATTATTTACTTACGTAATATATTGGTAATATCAATAAAATTCAGGAACCGCTTATTGGAAAACAATATCCAATGAGTGAATTCCGCGGCCGTAACTCCTATCTCTTATAGCTATAATATTTTTCCTATACTCTCAGTGCGGATATCTAAAATTTGTGTTGAATATATTGATCAGATGATTCTTGCGCACCCTAATTTTAGCTTTACCAATTAGGAGAATTGTATGAAAAATGTCATTTGCAATGCAAAATATTGAAACTAAAACATCGTACTCTAAAATCTAAAACATCATTTGAATGAAATGAATTTGCGTGCAGCTGGTATCGTTTAGACAATGTTTCCCTCTGTCTTGAAATGTAATATTGTGCAGGGAATATATATTCATTATTGTCTTATAAATCTGTACTGTATATACTGTATTTTTAAATAAACAAATTCCTCCTGCCACCGTCATTAGCGTGCCACACAACGATATACCTGCAGGATGGCAGGCTCCAAGAGGTGATCGAGGCCGTCATGCTCCCCTGAGAGGTTTACATAATTAGAAACACAAATGCGGTTTAACTAAATATTGAACATAAAATGCAAACATATTTAACAAGTAAGGCAAACAAACTATAGAGTAGAACAAAAAAAACAGCCAGCAATTGTTTTTCTAATGGAAAATATCGGGCTATAATAAAGTAGAGGGTATATACATTACTAGGGAAAAACAAACTGCCGTGATTTTCTTTAGAATTTAAAAAAAATTAAACTAAGGCATGCTCATTGAGTGTTAGTAATTAATTTGTGCTTTCTTTTTATGAGTATTTTGGTATAAAATCAACTGCGGTGTGCCTATATGTCGCTGTTTTTCACTATTTTAGGAAGTGTTACATTTTTAGCGAAATAACTGCAGTAATGTTGCTTCTGGAGGTTTCGTCAAATAGAGCCTGTTCTTAGCTTTCGCACAATACCAATTATAGTGCCCTGCGCAACCTAAGCTACAGATTTTAAATTTACCATGAGATTAGTAAGAAATGTCATAAAATAGGACAAAATATATTGACAAAATTATAACGCCTCCTATTAAAAACACGATCGATATTAAATATATATTATTTTTATGGGACACCCGATACAACTACATGGTTTTTTACCAGATACAATAACGATGATCTTTGTTTCCCGATTTTGGTTTGCTACTTGATTGTGTTGATGTACTAAAGTACTAAAACAATAGCCTGATTATATCTTCGAGATTATTCCAATTCTGCTAGCCTGGCGAGTTGATGGCGACTATCGTATTTTTCGGACTACATAAAGTGCACTTAAAATCCTTATATATTTGCTGAAAAATCGGCAGTGCGCCCAATACTGTTAAATTCCGACACTGAAGATTATAAGAATTTGACGGATTTGTAGAAGAGGGATGGATGATTGAAAAAGTGATAGTGTATTTTTTCTATAATTTATGTGTTACAAGTCAACAATATTGACGGTTATTTTTAGTGAGTAATTGCATGAATAAACTCTGACGTATCCGACTGTTTTGTTTCGCTTTATGCGCCTTATAATCCGGTACGATCTGGAGCATAATATGAAAATAAATTCGTTCACTGATACTGAGTCTTTTAATCCGGTGCGTCTTATTATCGTCCGAAAAATACGGTATATATGCGGAATCAACATGTCTGACACCGTCCCATATTAAGTCTTGTTGTATTTATTGCGTACTATATATGTTGTTTTCCCATAGTTGTTTTCAGTGAATAGTGAATCTTGACTGGCCATCCTACCAACATCATCAACAATCCCTTTGTATTGGATGACACCTTCTTGAAATTTCCTCTGACTTTGACTTCTTTCACTTCCACATAGGGCTTGAATTCTAAGTTTTTTGGTAGGTGCAGAACTCACTTTTGACATACATGCATATGACGAAGAATCAAATTTGGGCTATTTGACTGGATAAACGCATTTTTATATTTTAAGTTATATAGCTGTCTACGCGTTCACACATTTCACCAACGCTGGCACATAAAATATTTTACCAAACTCCTATATGAGACAAGCGATATATATAACTGTATATGAATTTTGCTTGGCCTATATCGATGATAATAATACAGTTCTTCCTTTTCAGAGTTTTTGCTTTGCTACTCGATTGTGTTGATATAGATCTGTGGTGGTTTCTATTGCTCTGTGTCTGGAAAAAGTGTCAAAATAGCACGATCGAGTTGGTTGTCTTTCAAATGATTTAAAGTATAGGGCCTACTGACTGGGCGACTGCGGTGGGATGAACATCTGATACCGTCAAATGTCTTGGCATGCAGCGCTATGCGGTATTTTACTTATAATTTCGCATTTCGGTACAATGCGCTGTACGACCTTATACATTAAACTGTCAAAAGGCTTCAAAACCGCATCTTGATCCTGCACCAACAGGGATGATGAGTATATATAGTCGGCTATATAACAACCGAACTATAGCCTACACTGGTCGCGGTACAATGTAATTACCTCCAAAACTGTCAGTCTAAAAAACAATGTTTCCTGATTAAAAAATGCAAAGCAATTTTCATGCGGTTGATGGAAACAGATACATTAATATGCATGCTATTAACGAGGCTGGCATTAATTCACTTTTTTAGAGGTCTACAATTAATAAGGGTGTAGTGAAGAAATAAAGGGGAAAAGTAAATGAAGTCACCTTCTAGTCACTAGACGTTGTTGGCTTCATACTATAGCCTTCGTAAACAGACTGGCATTCTCTCCGGAGATCCCAGAACTACAGAAGACGTTTTTGGTGGAGTGCTCGACTATCTGGTGAAACACTTTATCATTGAAACAGTCAGTCATCAGTCACTGGGGAAAATACTCCGTGAATGCACATACGAGATGGATAAATAAACTCCACCAACGCGAAAAACCGTGGTACACACGATGTGTCATGCATTTGTTGATGTTGGTTACTGATAAAACTCACTATAGCCCGGCCTCACTCACATGCAACAAAGTGACGGAATGATTCCTCTCTCAAATACAAGTCAAAATGAAAAAAGAGCAGGAATTAGATAATTGCGGAATATTAGATGTTTTTGGTAAGCTGCATACAATCTGTGTATGAGTGAACGAACGAATGCAGTGTGCTATGTCACACTGAGTTAAACAAATTTATTCAAGTACAATGTTTAAATATGTTTGCTAATTGTCTGACAACAGTTAAATTTGTTTTCCAGCCAGTTATTTACAGCGTAAGTTGATATCTTTTTATCTACTATGTTACCCATCTTTTTACAAGTTAAATTTAAATAGATGTATTAGTTCGTAGTTGGATTACAGTTATTGTTAAAATTATTAATACTATTTTTATATGTAAATAATATATTTTAGAAATAATTTGAAAATGTCAATAGCATAGCCATAGCCACAAAGGATTTAATGCACCTTTGCCTAAAAAGCTGTGCCACATATAAGCTTCAATTGGAAGAATCCAAAAAGGAGATGAGAAATACCAGAAAGACCCGCAGAACCAACGTCCTGGCAGCAGATATCAAGGAATGACAAAACAGAAATTCATACTTGCAGAAAGAAATAGACTTAAAAATTACCACTATTTTTATTTTGAAACACAAAATGTGGAAGTGAAACAGTCACATGTGCTTCACTAGACATTCACTATTCATGATTACATTTAATAAGACAAGATTATATATATTACTTTATTTGACATTATACTTATATAAATAGCTTCTGTAATCTTTATATATTTTGTTATTTCTATTATTTTATAAAACAACTACAAAAATTTGAAATTTGAAAATTAATACTAGGTGAGGCAAAAAATGAAAAATAGCATCTAATTTTTTTCCAATCCAAATTACATTTATTTCAAATTTTTTCAAGATTAATCTTATATTTCTTCCCGTAGGTGGATCAATACTGAATTCATGAGCCAAACAGAGTGAAGCCATTGATTGGTTTCGTTATATTTGTAATAATTTTTTTGGCCATGATACGTTGACTCATTGACAAATAATTCATTTTGTCAAGTATAAGAGACTTGGTATAGACAACTGAGCAATCGATAACTGGCATTAGTTAGACAACAATCTGGAGTCTCAGAAACATGATATCACTCGATCATAAGCCAATGACATATTACCAGAGAGTCTTGGAAACCCTGTACTAAATATAAAAGAAATGTGGAAGATTGGAAGAAGTAAAAAGTTAGGCACTATTTTTGCATCACCCTGTATCTAAAACATTCTATATATACTAATTACTATAATTCACTTATTCATAGCTTTTGTAGCTATCTATAGCTATTTGAGCTTATGAAATAATGGCTTACTTTTTATAAATTAATGCAAAAATACAATGGAAAATAATTTAAACTAATTTATCTATATATTTGGCTTATGACTAAAAAAATTTAGTAAAAATGTCAGAGAAAATCAGTTTACACTTGAGAAAAGTAAGGCAAATATGTCAGGGAAATATATTTGTCTGGAAGATTAAATCTGGAATACCTAATTTAATATTAATATATAATAATAATTATCATCTTATTCAATGAAGAATATAGCTAAATTGTCTTTGTTTAAAAATATATATCAATATATTATTGCAAGTGACTCATAAATAAATTATTAGAAATCCTATACATAAAATAAAATTTTAATTTGCAATTACTCCATGAACCTTCTTCTGGAATAAATATATAACTTTATCAGTAGAGAGACAACAAATGGAACAACAGATAAGCAGTGGCTGAGCATCAAATGAGCAGAGAATATACAGCAAATGGACAGCAGATAAACAGATGATAGGCAACAAATAAACAGTAAATGAGCAGCACATGGGCAACAAATGGACAGCAAATAAACAGAGGATAGGCAACAAATAAACAGTAAATGAGCAGCACATGGGCAACAAATGGACAGCAGATAAACAGAGACTAGGTAGAAAGAGTAGTGGATGAACAATAAATGGGCAATAGAGATGCAATGGATAGGCTAAGCATCTACTGTCTATTTGCTGCCCAGTTATTCCTCATCCATTGCTGAAGTTATATACATGAATGAATTTATTTCAGTCTAGAACATATTTTCAGCAATGCTATATATTAGTTTTTGAATCATTGCACTATGAAATCTTGAAATTGATAATTTTAACTATATTAGCTTTTCTGGTTATTAATTTATACAATTTGGTCCAATTCATGCTATGTAATTTACAGCAAATATTTTTTGGAGGGCATGTCTTCCAAAACAATACTTTATTCGAAAAAAGCATGAGCCTTTGATTATATTTGTATGAATTTCATGGTTATGTCAATTTACAAAGTTCAATGAATAGTTTATCATATCAAATCTAATAAAAGTTTTTATATACTTTCAATCATCTATTATAATTATTATTTATGTAACACTTTCATTGCAGACAACAACAATTGTCATTATATAGGAAAGGCTCACAAGTCTTTGAGATAAATATCATCTAAACATTAGTTTGTATATATCATAATCTTACCAGAAAGGAATGTTATAGATACATTGTCTATAGTGACCTTTACCTGTCATTATTGTTAATTTTTTGTAAATTTTTGCTAATTTTGTTTGTATGATATGGATTTTATTGTATAGTTTGAATGTTTAGGATAATGAGAAAGACATCCTTGTAAAGTATAATTTATAATAAAAGTACGTTTTTCAAAAATAATTTATAAAGAAGATTTTAGAAACAACTCTTTTATTTTAATTATGTTTATAAACTATAATAGATTACAAGTTTATAATTTCTATTTTTATTTAAATATCAGTATGCAATTAATGTTACATTCGATTTTCAATTACTTAAAATAGTGTTTAAATATTAAAAATATATTACTTTTTAACACTATTAATTATGTGAGCATTAATTTATACTGTATTTTAAGTTTTCATAAAAATCTAAAAATAGCCATATTTATTTATTAATTCATCTAAATAATATTTAAACAAGTTATCCTTTACTTGATTGTCTGAAATTATTTTTAGTCGAAATATAAATAACATCATATTTGATCAATAAAGATATCTTAACATATTCTTGCTTGTGTTCAATGCAAGATAGATTATCCCAGAGTGAGAGAGAAAATCAATAGATCCGCTTGGCCTACTGTGTGTGTGTGTGTGAGTGAGTGAATCAAGTCATGCTCTCTCTCTCTCTCTCTCTGTCAGCAAACTGACCAATCAGATGATGCGTTCTAACATTACGTAACCAATTGACCCAGGAATCACAGAGCTTGCCTAATAATATTGGTAGAGCTACATAATTTTAATATTGCATTTTAATTTTTTTTAATAAAATCAATATACAATTTTTTATAATACAACTGTCATGAATGGAAGTCTGCAAAACCCTGAAAAATGGTAACATTTTATTTATATAAAATTATGAAAACATTTGAGTATATACTGTATGTGTTGATATAAAATACATCAAGGTATCTAGCACTCTATAGAAACTTTTGGTATATATGTGTATATAATTTGAGAATCATCCTCAAGGGTCAGTCACTTGGTATAGAGAACTAACATGAGCCAGTCTATGTTTATCAGGAGCACAAATGATTTTATGGCATCTCTTTGCTAACCTTCTTATTTCCATTCTATTAATGATCTTTGTGGAACAGGCATTCACATAGTCCACTATTTAGATAGACCCAAGTTTCTTTTAGATAAAATTAACTGCAAACCACAATCCATCAGATAAGAGTACTGCTAGTATTCATAGCTTGTTACTGCCATGAACAGACCTTGATAGAGAGTCACTACGACTGATGCCAAGAATATCTTATTCACTATTTGGCTGTGTATATACTGTATAGTATTGTGTGTGGTTGGCTGTTTGACTCTTGGCTTGTGTGTACTTTAATGTTAAATAAATAACACATACTGTACATGTGATAGATTAGACACACTCCTCTTGATAACCAAAAAAGCGCTTTCACCTGAGGTTTTTGGTTTCTCTATCCACGTATATTTATTTGTGTTGAAACACTTAGGTGCTGTCCAAGCCGCTGAGCTTGAGTGCGCGATGGACCTTTCCCAGCTGGCCCAGCATCGCTCCCCGCACCCTGCACCAATACAAACCAGTGTCAGACAAGACCCCCGACCACCATCACAACGAAAGTGTGGCTCGACTGCTCAGTGAGGAGCTGGGCAACTATCCGCCCTATCAGCAGAGGAAGTGTGAGCGCTGGATATTGATGACTAGCATGCTTGTGAATATGATTGCTTTCTAGTAGGAGGAACTGCCACCATCAGCTTTTAAAGGCATTTGGTGTCTTAGAAGTGCAAATTATAATAAAAAAACTACTGAGAAGTAGAAGCTATACAAAAAACTTTTAGTTATGTTGTCAACGCTGAACTGCTCTTCTTTTGATGTTGGATTCCCCTTTGCAAATCCGGTTCCCTCCTCTGACGCATCTCCGTCAGACATTATCTCGTATCTCTTGTGGTGTGTTGCAGTGTTTCCCGGTTTCCAAGATTGGCGAATGATTCGGGACTACAAGCGCAGAGTTGTCTCCCAACACTTCGCACCGCTCCGAGCCAGACTGATCGCATTGAACAAAAACAAGATCCTCCACAAGGAAATCCAGGTATAAATGCATAGAGACTGGCCGCCCGCCCTCTCCCTGTGTTAGACGGATAGAAAGAGAAACCGAGAGGAGACGGGAGAGAAGGTAGGGGGAGAGGGAAGGAGAGAGACCGAGAGAAGAAAATGAGAGATAGAGAGAGTGAGTGAGGGAGACCGAGAGAAGGAAGGGAGAGAAAGAGAGGGAAAAAGAGAGAATGTGGGGAAGATAAAGAGAGGGAGAGGGAGAGGGAGATATAAAGAGAGAAACCGAGAGGAAACGGGAGAGAGGGAGACCGAGAGAAGGAAGAGGAAGAGATAGAGAGAAGGAGGGGGAGGAAGGGAGAGAAAGAGAGGGAAGAGGAGAGAGTGGGGGAGAACGAGTGAGAGACGAAGATAAAAAGAGGGAAGAGGAGAGAGAGACCGAGATAAGAGGGCAGAGAAAGAGAGAGAGAGGCCGAGAGAAGAGGGCAGAGAACGAGAGACCGAGAGAAGGAAGTGAGATAACGAGCGTGGGAGAGAAAGCAAGAGGGAGGGAGAGAGAGAGAGAGACGAAGAGAAGAGAGGATAAAGAGTGGGAGTGTGAGAAATCGAGAGAGGGGGAAAGAAGAGCGTGAGAAAGGAGAAGAGGTACAGAAGAAAGACGAAGGCGAGGGGAGAGGAGAAAACAGAGGTGAGAAGGAGAGCCAGAGAGAGAGAAGGAAAGGAAGACGGAGTGAGAGACAGTGCAAGAGAGGAAATGTAGGCAGTTGGAAAGGATAATTGAAAACACTTTGACTTTCCTCAGCTCCTTCTCTCATGTGACTAAAGAGCTGGGCTCACTGTTCGTGTTGATGTGTTGCAGGAGACTGCGTCCGTTCAGCTGGTCTCCCTGCCCCGGGACAGTCATTGGACTCGGGTGAATGCCCGGTGCACATTCACCTCACGACGTCGTGGCTGCAAGACCCGCTGGCGTGTAAGCCGGATCATCTTCCGTCTGCTCGCCGATTACAACCGGATGGCCGGTGTCCGTTGGGCCTTCTGGCGCTCCAACACCTTCTCGACGCGGCGACACCTGGTCTGGCCGCCGCCCCAGGGCTTCAGCGTACCCGAGTATCTCCAGAGGTTCCACAACAACCTGGCCGATCCCTCCCAAGGCAAATTACGGAAACACTGAGCATCCTCCTCTCTTCTTCACTGCTCGCTTCTGGCTCCCCCAAGGCTGTCCTTCGTCATACCGTCTTCATTCTCTTGCTGAATGACGTCAGCGTTGTCAAAATAGAAAATAGATTTGAAATAAAGCTCAAGTTTTTTATTGTGCTATTTTAGATTTCATTTGTAATTTGGAAGCGCAAAACCTGTTGCTATAAGTACATTGGCTTAATATGTTAATTGGTATGAGGTTCTCTGTAAAGATAATCGAGGGAGAGGATAAAAAGGCTGAAACTATACTATGTCAAAGATCGGGGATTTTGTAACATTTCAACTTCCTAAAACAGCCAATAAACACAAAAAATATTAACCAAGGACTATTAGAATTTCAGGACGGGGAACTACGTTTTTAGCGCTATTTTAGCCAAGAGGCTGATTATTATTTAACCACAATAAAAATCGTTTGACGATCTAAATAAACGTTCATCACATTGTTCGAATGGTGTCAAAATAAATTCTGTCTACTCCTTGACCTTAAAGCTAGCCGTTTTGAAGGTTACTTTTGAGTATTTCAATTTTGCGTAAGGTATATTCTACGCAAACGCTTTGATAGTTTTGCTGTTGCTTTGTAAGAACACTAATATTTGTCTAATGAAAGAACGCATTTTCACCAATTTTTAGACAGCTTTAAACTAGAAACCCATGCAGCTTCGTTTGCCAAAAAACTTTCACTGAGCAATTAATTTTTTTGCTAAGTGGCCAATGTCCAGAAGAATTCAAAGATACCCTATTCAGCCCGATTAATTCATTCGAACAATAAAGACTAAATTTCTGAACTTATTCGCCGGATTCAAATCGCAGTAGAAAATTGATTTTAACTAAATAGCTTTAAAAATGCTAAAATTGACTGATTTAATTGGAGAGGTTTTCGTACCGCCATGGTAGCTATGATGGTCTGATCACTGGGAAACCTTGACTATGACTTGACCAGTGAAATCATGCGTCGAATGGTGCCTTAATCGGGGTGATATATAATGTAAAAAATGAAGAAGATAAAGAACAAATAAATCTACACACGTAGCCAACGCCTATTTATAAGTAGATTTTACCCGCACACATGTTTGACATATACTAAAACCTCAAAATTTGTTTTAAAAATCTTGGCCAGATTTATTAAAAGCAGGTTTTTTCAATCGAATGAATTCATTTAAGGAATTGAAAGTGTTTATCTAAAACGCTTTGATTTAACACGTTTTTCTTAGGTAGTTTCAGCAGCGTATTTTATAAAGGCATTTAAGGGTTGTGGCTTTACAAAACGTGTTAAATTGCCGCTGTTCAAGAATGCTCTAAAGTTGCAACCTAAATCAACAAAGGCTCGAAAATTGACGCATCACTTCAACTCTTTCGCACCCAAGGGCGGTCGGATCTCGTTTTGTTCGTTCCTCAATTCAATACTATATACCCCATTCGGCCGATCGCAAATGGCTTATCTCTCTCACTGGCGATATAACAAATGATTGCGCAACTTTACGACTGGACAGGGTGAGGGGAGATGACAGGGGCGGTGACCCATTGCAGATTAGCTTGCCAAAAAACATTACTGAGCAATTAACTTTTTGCTAAGAGGCCTATGTCCGCCCCAACGTCCAAAAGAATTCAGAATTCAGCCCGATTAATTCATTAAAACAATACAAACTAAATTTCTAAACTTATTCGACGGATTCAAATCGCCAGCGCCAGAGAAAATTGATTGTAACTAAATTGATTTAAGTAAATAGCCTAAAATTCTAAAATTGACTGATTCGAGGAGAGGTTTTCGCACCGCCATTGTATAGCTACGATGGTCCGATCACTGGGAAACCTTGACTATAACTTGACCAGTGAAATTATGTGTCGAATGGTGCCTAGTCGGGATGATAGCATTAAAAATGTAGAAGACGATAAAAACAAACAAATAAATAAACACAGCCAAGATCTATTTATAAGTATCTATATATAACATGTTACAGAGAACGCAAACACCGTCCTGATATTCTATAGTAGTCCTTGATATTGACTTCGTTTTAACAACAATGAGGCTCAACAGAATTGGTTGCCTCAAGGGCTATGCCCACCAAGCGCGATGTGACTCGTAGGTCTTTGCCCACCGAAAGTACGACGTGACTCGTAGGTCTGTGCCCATCAACGTACCAAGCACGTCGTTACTCGCAGGTCTTTGCCCACCGAAAGTACGACGTGACTCGTAGGTCTGTGCCCATCAACGTACCAAGCACGTCGTTACTCGCA
>JAUYWV010096621.1:2627-13990 GCA_032274565.1 Nematoplana nigrocapitula
CCCTAATAGTTCTTACTAATGAATAGTGTCGCTACAAATCTACAAATCTGCCACCTGCTTTTTCGAATCATGTGAGGAATTGGTGAATACCATAATTCATTGCAAGTGAGACCAGGTAGGCTCGATAATTCAAAGGTCAATATCGTTATATTTTGCAGATTTCTTTCAACCACCGTATTATGCATGTATCTCGGTGCTATACAGTATATAATGTATTAGTCAAGTTGATCATGAAGGCATGGCTGGCGTGTATCATAGGAATACTGTGACCTTTCGCGTTTGGCATTTCACACAACGGCACGACATCTCGCATACCTCTACCTTGACTTCTATATGACTGAAAAGATTTATGTTTGTTTTGGAAAGCTAGAAATGATTTTATACTTACTTCAACCTTTCAACAAAGGTACTCCTCTTATTTTTGTTCCCCATATTGCAACACCTATACGATTCCAATGGGCACGCACTTTCTTTAAATTGATGACTTTTTCATCAAAAAGGTACAGGAGTGAACGGTCGAAGGAGATATGACGATATTCATTTCAGGTCGCATTTTTGCTGCAATTTGATTCAATATTAGGAAAGCCTAGTATTCATAAGGGTGTCCCGAAAGTTTTATTTTTTCATTTGATACAATTCTTTTCCTACAATCTTTTGCAGGGCAGCAAATTTCTTATTCATTTGCTATGGTGTCAGAGAATTTAGGAAATCTTGCATATTATTTCGTAAGTTTTCAACCCTACAAAAATCGCACGTAGACCTTCCTGCGGACTCCATGTTGCGAAACACACGAAGCGGTCTAATAAATTTAAATCGGGAAAGTTTAATGGTTGACGAAATTCTCTATTAAAATGCGAACTAATCTTCTGGACACCCCAAATAGAATGTAAAACCTCCATATGTTCTCCTGATAATCTCTTCTTACTGCCACTACCCTTATGTCTTTAAAACTGTTATTATCTCCCCAAATCCAACGCTAGACTGTCTTGTATTGCACACCAAGTGTTTCAACAAGTGATGTCCAATCTTATGCTTCCAGAGTACATGCTTCAATTCTCCCCCTATCCCTGGCCGAATTATTTTTCTATGAAGCAGGCCGTATTCTAAGACAAAACACCAAACTAATAACTCATATTCAAATGACCTCTGTAATCTCATTTACGCCAAGGGGTTCTTCCCCAAAGATCTGCGAGTTTCTGCCTTTATCCCAATACCTAAGAAAGCAAAGGCGGTGAATTGCACAGACTTTATAACTATAAGTTTAATGTGTCACGTCATAAAGTTAATTCTAAAGATAATTCTTATTAGAAACAGGAAACGGTTTGAGCAAGCAATCTGTGTGAACTCAGAGCGGATTTCATGCCGGTAAAGGTACAAGGAGAATATCTTTAACATAAGAATGCTGTATGTAAAAGGTACTTGGAAATGCAAAAGGATGTGTTTGTTTGCTTTATTGACTTCGAAAAAGCATTCGACAACGTGAAACATCAAATATTGATTGATTGTTTGAAAGATACTGGGAAAGATATAAGACTTTTAGAAAACATATACTTGGATCAAAAGGCAGTGGTAAGAACGGAAGACAAGTTATATGAGTGAGTTGCTGACCGCAAATGAGTTAAGTATTGCTACAAGATTGAGATTGGTGAAAATTTGGTCTTAATATTTTATAGCGTGGAAACGTGGACCATAAACAAACTAATGGCGAGAATGTTAAAAGCTTTTGAAATGTGGTGTCTGAGGAGCAATGTTTGGGTCAAACTCTTCCTCACAACTCCTTACAAAGGACGGTGTTGGAAGACAAAGTAGAGGGGAAGAGGGCTCGAAGGAGGTCGAGATCAACTTGGATGAGCAAGATCTACGAATGAACGGGGATGAGCTACTCAATGCGCAGGGAAAGCAGAAGATCGGAAGAGCTGGCGTTTCATGGTAGCCAATCTCCGAGACGGAGACGGCCCTCACTGACTGGAAGCTAATTCGAATGTTCATAGATCAAAAGTCATTTTGACGACTGAGATTTATACTCGAGCAATGGAATATTTACAGGACTTTAAAATTGTCAATCGTTACCAGTTGCAGCAGTGTGCACATTTCTTTGCTAATTTGTCTGACCAACTTTTTCTTGTACTGCATCGATGAAAAGATCTCTGACAAAATCACAACTTTAAAACTTTGAAAACAACCGCATTTCATTGTCCTCGACAGTCCTATCTTGTCATCGCCTATCGCCAGATATTGCTCATTAAACTAACAACAGCAAATATCTGTACTTCAGTCTAGTGGGCAGGCAAATTGACGAAAAGTGATTCACTATAATTGGTATATATAAGTCCGATCACACTGGACGGTATACATATATTTGGCAAAGTTTGTGTCTGATGGCAATCACTTAACTGTTTGCGCGTGTGGCATGATCCTTTCCCCACCACCTTCTCCCACCAATATCTCTTCTCCGTTTACCCATAATCTGATGACTAGGCAAGTCTCGTGTATAATAGCGGTGTATAGTTCATCTGTCTGGCTCAGACGTAAACCAAAGCTGGAATGGGGCAATATAGGAGCAGAAGAAGAAGGAGGAGGAAGAAGGAAAATAGCGGCGGAGGAAGGGGAAAGACCGACCGGATAGGGGTTTGGTTAGATATTCTGAGTGAAATATTCCGACTTCAGTCTGGAATCGCCTCGTGTCCTCTTCCTCGTCTTTCTCCTCCCCTTCCTTTGCTCTTTACCACGGCACACCCATAGCCAACCACTCTCCTCTTTCTATACCTAGTCGGCAACGTATCCCAATTCACGACGGCGCACGCGCGCACAGACACTCATCAACCAATGTACGCTCCCTCGCAGGTTTATTCTGTTGTATGAAAACTTCGCCCAATCGACTGACTGTGTTGGCTGGCCGATCTTACACTACGACGTAATTCTCACACTAGGGGAAAAGGGTGGTTTACGATATACCACAGAGCGTTGTTTTGATCGTCAACTTCTCATTTTATTGATCCTCGTCAATGACTAATTTTTCCCATATATAGGAACGAGTTCGATATGGAATGGCAACATGAGCAGTGATAGTCATCTTTTGGAGGCAGATATGAAAGTGTGGCGAGTTTTATAAGGGCGGAGTAATGAAGTGAGGATATAAGGAGAGTATAGGTAGGTATAGTATATAAACAGTTGAAATGGTACAGAGAATACCAAGAAAAATGTAAGTATTAGAGCTCTACGGCAGAAGATATGGAGGTTTAGATCTGACGCTGATGTTGTTGTTGTTGTTGTTGTACAGCGGGTCTCGTCAGGGGAGCCGTAACTCTCTCAGATACGAGTCCACCGACACGGATTCCTCTGAGAGGTCACAGAACACCATACATAGACGCTGATGTTGATCGAGTGAGTTTGAATATAATACATCTCATCCAAATACTATAGATTGCGATCATACATTTAACTGCACAAACGACCGCGAATTATGGTTTCCCGCATACTCATAGCGGGGAATGGATAGGCGCAAGAAGCCTACCATGAATCCGGCTGAAGTCCTGGAGTTTTCCTCCTCTTCTTCTTGCATGCCACACCAGCCAGGCCTATAGGGCTGTGCCGGCGGGGCAGTGTCGCATTGAGTTTTTCCCCTCTCTTTCCCATGCTGCATTTGATCTGTCCACTCATTCCTGCCATATATGCATTGTCACCCAGTCGACAACAATGTTCCTCTCCACTACCATTCTCCACAACCTATTCCTAGTCTCTTCAACTCTCTTCCTAATTTCTCCTGCGCCACCTTTTTAAAATTGTCTTAACCAGCACATGGCTGTCGGTGCTGCATACCTGCGCAATTCTCAGCAGGTCTTTTCACATTTATTATACTCACAGCATCACGCAAGGTGATTGATTGTGGTGTTGTCACCGGTTGCCATCATTCCATAGCCTCACCTTCACAGCTTCGCTGCTTCTCTCTCTCTCCGCTGCCGGGACAGTTTCGCGATAGCTGTGTATCCCAACTCCAATACCTGGCTCTTAGTCTCTGAAATCCAGCGTGTTTTCAGTTCTGAATATTCCGGTGCTAACCATTTCCTCCTTGATTTGACCTCCGTAGGTGTCCTTGCTTCTCTGATATTCACAATGACACTCCGTATCCATGCTTTTGGTCTTATCTATGAAAGCAGTAGTTCCACTGTTCGGATTTATTTAACTGTGTCGGACTTTCTACCAGCATCAGTTCATTCGACAAAAAGATCTAAAAGTTATTTACAGGTTTTTTCATCAAGACTCTCAGCTCGCGTCATAATAGATGGGAATTGCAGCAATCCAGTTTTGAAAAGGGTGACTATATTGTAAACGAGAAAGATGTGTGTCCCTGTGTGGTTGCAGCGATTTGTTCCCCCTTTAGGCCTGCCCTGAAGTACCTCCTCATTTTTCATGATAAATTAATGAGATGGATTATTTCCTCTACTCGCCTCACCTACGCCATCCCTTTCCACCCACCCCCCTCTCTCCATTCGACTCATGCTTCCTTCTTCTTCTCTTTCTTCTTCTTATTTGGCTCATTCATCTGCTAAATCTAAAGGACGTACATCTCCTGTTTATCCCCAGTCCTCAATTCACGCCAGTCACCTCGCTATCCACCCGTCCCCATTTTCCCTATTTTCCCTCAGGGTTGGCTTAACTTGAAAGTGTGAAAATAGATTTGTGAAAACGTCACATATATTTAATGTATCTATATCTGCCCTTTCCTGTCCCCCAGTGATCTTCCTGCTGTTGTGTTGATTCTCCACATCCACTGGAATACTAACGTTTAGCAATCAATCGCTATGTGTGTGCTACACTATGTAATTATTTCTCGTCTTTGATGTCATATAATATGATATATTTTTTAATTAATTTATTGAAATCCAGAAATCATATGCTCTTGATTTAGGAAGACTTTATTGAAGCAAACATAGACATATCATAAAGTGAGACATATTTATGTTAGGCCGGTCGGAATGTAATCAAAGCAATATCACTTGCAACAATGGTACAATCGAATTGCTGTCTCCATTTTCATGGAAGCATTACAACTTTTTCATTTTTATGGAAACAATATCGAAATTTGTGTTATATATATAAGCATCTACAGAACGATGAATATACACACGATTAAAGATGTCAAAAATATACAATAGGGTTAGATCTAAAAAATGTTTGAGATTAGCCCTCTGACAGATTCGAATGTGAATTTGACGAATAATAATTAACAGTCTTTTCTTTTACGATGCAACACAAGCACACCGTAACTGAAGTAACCGCCTCCTTCTTCTGTCAGTCTACATATACTAATAGGCACACGTCGACCTCGCACAGTGTATGTCTACATATGTGAAGTAGCTTTCTTACTCCTCTTATCCCCTCGCTCTTTGCGCTACGCAGTTTTCCGTGCTGCTGACTGTCTCGCGCACACGTGGATCGGTGCTACGTGAGGTCATTATTAGCAGTAATGTATAATTTTACTGGCGGAATAAGCATACTACTTGTGAGGAACAGTACCGGGCGCGATTCTGTTTTGGTAGGATTCACGAATCACGCGATTGTATTTTAGGCTATTATTTTTCATTTTCATTACACTTGTGTGTTAATTTGCAGAGAAACAAATAGGTACTAATTCTGTTACATTACATCACTATATTGTTTGAATTCACACAACTTATAAAAACTATCCTCTTTACAGGAAAATAATATTGTATCAGTACAACACTAACAAGTTGAATTTCTTTCGAAGTTTGTGGTCATTTGACATCAAACTCACTTTTTAAAAGGTGTATTTGTATTGCAGGGAAATTGCGGAAATCCTACCAGGTCTATGTTTAGATTGTTCGCTTGATAGTCAAATCCGTTCACTTGACCAATAACATGATTTGGAAATCCCAACTTTTCCACTAATTCACGCGTTCTATTTTTTGTATTCTTCATTTGATAGTCAATTCCGTTCAGCTGAGAGTAAAATGGTGTTCTAGTAGGAAAGGTCAAGCCCATCCCATCCATAAATTAGCACCAATTGGCAGGCACATAAAGGAATTATGATTATATATGTTTAATTTGATTTATATTGTACAGTGGTGTCAGTATTTCTATGATGGAAAGCCCCAATTATCAAAATTTGCAAAAATCATGGGTATCGCGCGATTGATTCTTTTGCTCGGCCCTGGTGAGGACTATACATAATGTATACATACTAAAGATTTCGTAATTGGCAGCATTGTTTAATCCCGAATGACCCCTCAACTGGCTCAAATCTGTGCCAAACCATGGTGTATGTTGTACCCAGCCTTTCAAAGGGTAGTTACCAAAAATGTCACCTCTCTCCTAATAAATCTGTAGGAGAAAATGCGAACACACAGCTAATTCATTTTTGCAAGGTCTTCATGTTTCACATTCAGATGATTGTGTTATTCCAAACGTAAGTATATAATAATCAATATTCTTAATTTGAACTAACTGAATCAATGGTCACTATAACGTAAGTGGAAAATTTATTAAAGCATTAGAATTCATATTTTTCAGAAGCGTTTTTTGCAAAGTAATATCCAAATCCGAATAGATTTATTACTAACTAATCAATAAATCAGAGTGCCGTACCAGAGTCCTGATTTAAGAGGCAGCAATAGAGTCTCCCTCCCTGTATTATTTAGCAACAAGATGAGCTCACGTAGCCTCTGAAAAGTCAGTCGTGTATGTGTGTCTAATCGACTTCGGGGGCCGCCCGAGCAACCCAGGTAGTCGCGAACGCGCAGGGTTCGGTCCTGGTGTGAAAAGAGAGTGGGGCTTTGGCCAAGAAAGCGGGAGCGGGGCTTCTGAAGAACGGAACAGGAGAGAAGTAAGATGAAAGCAGGTGTCATCATCCTGGTGACAGCAGAGCACAGGCTGGGATGTTGGGGATTGATCTGGTCGATGTAGGCTTTTGCTAGGAGACAGTGAATTACTTTGCACCACGAATGACAGTATGTAGATAATCACGTGTTTGGACAAGGTGTTCTTCATAAGATTGATACAGCCAAGTTTTTCGTTATATTACATTTTATTAGGTAACTTTGGAATCAACCTGAGAAGTAGAAAAAATATAGATGCCATCAACATAAAGATCTTTAGAAGTGCATAGCTTAGCAGCAAATATTGTGAGTGTTAAAACAGATTGCAATTAACAGCTACATATCCTTAGAGTTTTCAATAGACGTATTGAAAATTTTTATAAAGGTTACCAACAATGTAATATTTGAACAATGGTATCCTATTGATTTTTCTATGCTAGTATTAATTGTTTTGTTAGTTGTAAATTATTACCTACTGCTTCCTTTCCTTAAACAGAAAAGGTTTAACTTTGTGTACAATGCCTTTTTGCCAAGAATCATTCTATTATTTTCAACAGGTCTATTTTGAAGTTAGTGCTTCAGATGATTTTAATGATATTTCTAATGTTTGTACTTTTGCTAGTTTTAAAGCTCAACAGTGTTTTTCTCTTAAACAACATATTTTGTGGTGCGTTAGCTATTTTCTCCTCTTTAAGTTGATGATGAAGTCGCCCCTATAATAATAAAAATACAAAAAGTCTGGAAGCACGAAAAGATTAAAAAAAAGCCATAAATGATTATATATTTTGATGTCTTGTGTGCTGTGTAATAATGTTGACTATTTCGTATCCAGCTTTAATTTTTATTTTAACCCTTGACGTCGTTTATTTATTAATGCGTTTTATACGAGACGTAACATATATTTGACCTATAGAGCCTCCTGAACATGACATTTCTAAAGGGCGATATGTATTGATTTATCATTATCATGCAGTTGCCAATTCCCTAATCCGGCTGGTAAAAATATTTTTACTGCAAACCGGTTTAATCTTTTAATGTTCTTTCTAAAAACTTACATGTATACACTTAATTACAATTTTACCATTCATCCATTTAACCCCAGCCCCACCCCCAACCCCATTCCCACTGTCCGACTGACCGACTGACTGTGCAGATTCTCAGGCACGGCATATCCCAACAACGTTTTTTGCGTGTGTGTGTGTGTGTGTATGTGTGTTATCAGGGTCCCAAGCAGACCACTTTGTCTGCCTTTTTGGTGCCAAAGTCTTCCCCACGCGGGATACTTCCCCTTGTCCCCGTAGAGCCTCCAGTTGAGGCAGATGACGCGACCCTGTCGTCCGGCACCGCGGAGCACATACGCTCAATGTTTAACCTGTTGGAGGAGAAGGGCAACGGGACCCTCACGTCAGTCCCCGAGCCGCCACTCCCCGTTTTCTCGCCGTCGCCACCGCAGCAGTCCCCAGTCTTTCCCTCGTGCAACACCCCCGGCAGCTTAGTGCCTGCGGACTTCTTGCTCGATGCGTGGTCGTCGCCATCGTCAGATGTCCGGCGGGAGTTAATGCGGTGCCTTAACTCCGCGCCATCTAGCACTCACGAAGAGAAGAAGGGGGAGAAGTAAGTGTGTTTTGTATAATATATATTCCGTCCACCTCTTATTTGTTGTTGTTTTTGTTTCTTGCGCAGTAGTGCCAGCGCCGGTACCAGCCGCCACCCCTCCTCCATGTTGGCCCCCAAGTCAGCTTCCCAGCAGCACCGATTGCCAAGGTCTACGCCCACTGTGAAGCGTAGCTTGTCCTGGCACGGCGGCAGATGCTTCTCCGCCTCTACGCCTCTTGCAACTCCCATCCCCGCTCTGTCCATGGCCGCCGCAGGAGAATCGGAAACATGGTAACTTATACTATATACTTAGGCTGTTCTCGAATAGAATATAGACTGTTGTCATGCAATCGCATTGTCTTTCCTTCCCCACGCTATACCAGGATAAATGATGACAGTAGCGTCGTGGAACCGACGGCGAAGGACGATTGTTCACAGCGGGACTTTTTTGCCGCCCCCGTCCATGACGTCGGCGGCGATCTGCGTTTGGCTCGGGTCGTCACCGCGGCCAACATCGAGCGGCAACGTGCATCTCAGCAGGCCGAGACGATGTGCCGTTGGCGGCGCCGAGTAGAGAGATCCAAACGGCACCAGCAGGGGCCTATGATGATGGACGAGTTGACGGCGGGGCCAAGCAGCAAGGCCGCCTGCTACGCCTCCTCGTCAGATGGGAACAACACGGCGGCGGGTCACAGCCGGACCCTGCATTTGGTGAAGTAAGTGTGTACTACTATATATGTCATTAATACATGCGCAGAACCGCCTGCTATACACTTCTATAGCCCTCTATACCCACAACACAGCGTGGCTAGTATATAGTATTCATTAATTAAATTCCCCCTCCCTCTCGGGGTTTATGCAAAAAGTCGTAAATTTTTCAAAAAGTTGTATGCAAATTAGTTGTATTGATAATATTTTTATACAAAACAATTTTCTGCTGTTGGTTAGATACAGATAGATTCCCAATGCTATAGTGCTGAACTGTGAATTATAATATATCAGTTTTTAAAAGTAATAATTTCCTCCGTGTTTATAGTGTAATCTTTATCACAATTCACTCTGTGATTATATTTCTGCTCTGGCAGTTGTTATATTTATTGAAAAAGGATTACGCGTTAAACCACACAAAGATGGTATATGAAATGCTGCGTGTATGGTCTCTAGAATGTCCCGCCATGCAGAGTGCTGGTATTTCCTGACGTTGTTTTTTGAGAAAACATCCGTTGAAGTGTTATAAGAAAACAAACTGAGCACAATCACAAGCAATTCTTCTTAATGCTTTAATAATTATGTATTCAAAGGCCGATAATATTTTTTACGATTAATCTCTTTACTATATAGATCCTTGCCTCTCTCTATATATATTAACCAGGTTCGAGATTCGAAGAACATCTCGCCGACATGAGGCGATCACGAAGGCGGGTCTTCTACAGACTATACGGAATCTGTGGCCTCTGGAGACAGGCTGCGTCTGCAGCAGACCGGTGTCCGCGGCACTGAATCCGGACGACATTTATGCCGAGCCAAGGTAAGCTGGTATTTTCTTTATTAACATATACTGGTTCGGCTATAATAGATTTAAAAAGGAATTTAATTAGTATAGCTTATTTTCAGCATGTCAGTCAGTTGCTGAATGAATACCGACCGCCATTTATCGGTATATACTCTCAATAAATATGTAGTCGCTGCATTATTGTATATAATAATATTGTTTCGTCCTGTTATTACTATTTACGCCTATATAGAGAACCACGCTGTAATTATATCTGTATACGCGCCCCTTGTATTGCCTCAGCTTGCACCATCTACTGACGCCTGCGTGTATGTACATGAATATAACATTACAATTATTTATAGTTCGGACGAGGAAGCCCGCGCATGGGCAGTGTTCCTGCATTTCCCGATGCCAATGGCTCCCCAGGCCATAGTTGACGCCTTTACTGGGAAGTTCTTGGCGGGACAGCCGCGCGTCGTGAGAACAAGTCTCCACGTCCAGCCGGTCCGGAGCCGGAAGACTTGTCTCAGGGATATTACCCAGGACGACCCTGTCCGCGCACTGTGGAGAGTGCAGGACGACGAATTAGCCACACCGGTGCACACTCATCGTTGAGAGATATTATTAATATAGCTATATATGTATACAAATAGTTGTTGTTGTTCAAACCTCGCCGCCAAGTAATGCGTACTACAGTCAGTACATGTCTCTCTCTCTCTAGATATACTGTACGTATTATATAAACTCGTTATGTTATAACATTCTCCCCCCCCCACCTTCTCAAGTTGGATTTTTACCTACCCGCCGCAATCCCTTGTCCCTCGAGATGACGACACCTTCATCACCTCGAGCTACACCATGCGCAACCAATTGATGGCCGCCTTCCGGGCCACCCAATTGAAGAGGTTGAGTCGCCAGCCCGAGGAAGTTGAGGGATGCCTGTGCTGTCACCTGGGCCCCTGAGGCATTTCCGGGTGATGTACCTGCGCCCTACCGCCCCAGATCTGCCAGGTGATGGCCGCCTTGTGCTGGGCGCTGCGGAGCAGGCGCCGAGTTCTTTATGTGTTCGGGCAGTCCAGGGCTGGAAAGACCAGGATGGTGCAGGCCCATCACGATTCCCGCCGCATCTTCCTGCAAGTGTCCGGCGGCCACGCCTTCCAGATGTATGGCTTCAGCCCGAAGGCCTTCACCCTTGTTTTTTTGACGAATTTGCACCGTCGCATTTTGGCAGAGACCTGGAGCTGAGACTCTTGGACAGGCAGTACTGGAATTTGAATTCCAAGTATTGCCCTGTTCAACGGGTCAAGTGGGACGGACCCATAGTACTCTGCTCAGAAAGGTTGTACTTAGAAATTTAGATTCGAAATAGATTAATAAAATAACCAGACGATTTAGGTGTTTATTGGTCAAAATGAATATATAGTTTTAAATATTAC
>JAUYWV010096632.1:0-13990 GCA_032274565.1 Nematoplana nigrocapitula
AATGACATTATTCGCATGTATATTCCATTTCAAATTTGACTGTATATGCAGTCCCAGAAACTTTGTGCTACTCTCTTATTTATATTAAACGGTTTAGCATCCCTTCTGATACCTTTTGTATGCTCAAGTTAGATGTATCTACCGGCACGGCCTCTCGAGGAATACGTGTCGATGGACTCGTATATGAGGGAGTTCCGGCTCCCCTGACGAGACCCGCTGTACAACAACAACAACATCAACAACGTACAGTACAACGTTAGATCGGTAATGCATTTGACCTAAACAAAGAACAACTAGAAATCAGAGTTTACAAAGAAAAAGCGCCGATATATAGAAATGAAAGCTAGTACGCATATTTACCTCTGGCGCCGTCTGACTATTGGTGGAATCTACGAATATGATGTTTGTTTCCTCGGAGTCGACCTCGACCGTGATGAACTTGACTTCCTCTTCGTCATGGACTGGAGAAAGAGAAGGGGTAGAAATATCTACTTGTTAGCAAATTAGTCGATAAACCTTTTTTAGATAAGGTGGACTTCATCAGATGCATGCAGATTCAAAATGGGAACAAGGCTTAATATGTGCCAGTGTCACATGCTGACCCAGTCATCACCTCGTCCAATCAGTACTTGGAATCATGTGCTATTTTATGACACTTTTTACAGTCACACAGACCAACAGAAAACTTTCAATATATAAATCAACACAATCGAGTAGTAAACCAAAGTCTGGAAAGGAAGGACCCAGATCATCTTTAAAGTATGTAGGTCCAAATAAATTATTGTGATGTAGTGTGTGCACCACAAAAGATGTTTTTTTTTATATTAATCGTATATTTCTAATAGGAGACATTTTTCAGCATGTCGTTTCTGGAGTTTCAGTCAAATAGCGCATGTTATTCCTACTTTCGTATGATACCAAATGGTGGAAGAGGGCAAGCGCAGATTTAAATTTAGGATAAGATTATTAATGAATGCCACATAAAATAATGAAAACGCCTCCCTTTAGGAATAACCATTGATAGACAAAAATCAATATTTATGAGACACGCGGTACATCTACATTAATTTGTTTGGGCCTATACTTTAACAATGATATATGTTGCTTTCTTTCCCAAATTTGATTTACTACTCAATTGTGTTGATCTATAATAGTGGATGTTTCTGTTGGTCTACATGTGTCTGGACAAAAAGTGTCACAAAATAGCATGGTTATCTTCCAAATGATTACAAGTAGTGATCAGACGAAATGATGAGTGGGATCAACATGTGACACAGTCACACATTAAGTCTGGTATATCGCATATTTTATGGGGCATTTCTTACTAATCTCATAATAAATTTAAAATCTGATCTTGCGCGACGTATATGGCACTATTTGGTAACATACGAAAGCTAGAACGTGTTCTATTTGAATTAAACAAAACAAATGACATTACATCAAACTATCTGGCTAAACATACGCATTATAGAGTGAACAACAGCGGCATAGATACACCAATTGACTTTCTACCCAAATACGCATAGAAACTACAAATTGCGCTCTCGCAAAAACAATATCAAACATTTTCCCACCATATTATACGCAAAGAAAGAAAAAAGAATTGTCTAAAGGATTGGAGTTGCGGAATTTATTATCATTCACAGAATCTTATTGCAAAATGATTTAGTTTCAGTAGTTCTACATTGCAGACGACATTTTCCATACAATTGTCTTGGTAAATATAAAATTTGTGCGCGTGCAGTCACTGTTCAATATATTCACGCAATTTTATATCTACTGAAAGAGGAAAACATTATCTCAAAGATAGCAGTTGCAGAATTTTATCATCTGTCATTGAATTTAAATATGACGCTTCTCTCAATTTTATTGATTTTTACATTACTTTACATTACGGGGTAATTAACCGTAAATATCTGCTAAAATACGTCGAATTTTGGAATAAAAAGTAGCCATTTATTCAACTCGTCGGTGACTGCGTGTTCGTGCAATTTTTCTGCAACCTCCGTTCAGTATATATTCGGAGGAGTGTTGAAACGACTATACTGTACAGAACATAGCAACACAATCAGACACGTACGACATGAATTCAAACATCCCCGTCTTTCAAATGCTGAAATCATCATTTTTCAGATTCGAATTAGTTATTTTGGTCATAATTCCGACCGGCGCGTAATTCCTCAAACATTTCATTTTTTTCTGATTTCAGATTAAACAAATTTTGTGCTTGTAGAATAAAGAGTTGGAAGCAATTAGTTGTTGTGTATTCTGCTAAAACGTCACCTCGTATCACCTTTAATTGTCGCTATTGTGAACTGATGTCAAGTATACTGTACATACCTAATGCATCTATCTATCCATCAACCCACTATAAGTCAATATTATCACAAGCAAATTATCAACCAATAAAATATATGTTTACATAGAAAAAGGCAGAGTGACTTTATGACAGTCTCAGACTGGGCTGATATAATTAGCATGATTAGCAAAATGTGTCCCACAAATGCACCAACCCAAGTAAAATTAACAACAACAAAAATATTAAAAGAACACATTGAATACATGCATTCCGTCTTTTGGGGCCCGAAACGTTCAACAAAAGGGCTCTACCGTCTCTTATAGGATCCAAATATCTTACCAAAGACCCTCTCCATCTTCTAATATGGGCCCAAACATTTTCATTTGTGACTTTCCATTGTAAGTTTTAATTGTAATTCGCTAAATAGACCTTATTTGACAAACGGGCGGAGTGGTAAAATACAGTTTTCTCAATGTGCCTGATAGTATTATATTTTGAGAAATTCGGTATATGGATATTGTATGCCCTTCGTTTAATTTGGCTTAGTGTTGACATCTATAATTAAACCTCCGCAAATGTACAGTAAAGCGCTAATTATACCATCACCAAATCTCCTAAAGTAACACCGCCGATCCCTGACTCTATGCTAAACAGGTTGCTAACTTGAAAATTCTAAGTATACGGCTTATCAAATGACTTGTCTTGGAAAATGCCCGTCGATTAAAAGATCGAAACTGCTCCAAAGAAACACCTGTACGGTCTTCGGATCCTCTCTAAATAATTGCTTGTCGTGTAATCCCTCCAATAACCTTCCACTGTATCTGTGGAGCGCGTCGAAACACGGCTCACAAAATCGTCTGTGGCACCAATTGTCGAGACCAGAGTAACACTCTCTCCATGCCATCTGAGCACAGTGATCGCATTCTTCCCCTTTTTGTCAGATACCAGTGTTCTCATTTTGCCTTTCCTCTTTCTCTGTTCATACACACTTTTCTCCTCGGCAAGCTTTATCTGTTTTAGCATGAAAAGGATTTTATCTATATGTGTATCATGTTACTTTTACCATGGCTTTTTCCGGTTCCTAATTTTAAACATTAACCAGTTCTCAGCTGGGCGAGCGAATATTGATCTTCTCTTGTCAGTTCCGTTAATCACTTGATATTCGTTCTGCAGTTCCCCTGCGATCGCATACCTGTGCGTGTTGCGGTTGATCTCATTTGACCATTTTTTCTTTATCAGCTTTTTTATGTTTGTAGACAGACCGGTGTAATCGATTTCCGGCACCACGAATTGGTCCAGTTGGGCGACTGCCTCCATTGCGTATCTATCGGCTTCTTCGCTTCGCGGTACATCACAATGTGCGGCGATATACTGGAAGACAATTTTCCTCATGCTACTTTGCCAGTTCGAGTCAGTGAGAATCATTTGGGCCTTCCAAATATCCAATTCTAGCTTGTCCTTCATAGAAAGATGACCTTTTCTTAGGTTTCTAATTGTCGATTGGCTGTCTGTACTCATCAACAAGGACGAGTCTAAGAAGGCAAAAACCCACTCCCAATGGTATGACGACATCAGGTGTTCGCAACTCAAGACAGAAGGGCTGCAAAGGAAAGAAGCCATTACTATCCATTAGCTGAGAACTGGAAAGAGTCTAATTCTGAAGAAGTACCTCTGAATGATCAGGAAGGAGAGCAGCCCCATCTGCTCGGAGTGCGATGAAGGGGCCGAAGAAGACGCCGAACATCTGCTCTTGAAGTGCCCGCAGTGGGAAACCCATAGAAGAGCCCTGCTCCCCGACGTTGACAAGAAGACCCTATTCGCAGCACCCCCAAAAATCCTACATTTCCTGGAGAAGATTGGTCGCAGACAGCGGCCAGCCACCCACTAGCTGGATGGTCCAGAAGAAGAAAAAGAAGACGGTCAAGGAGGACAAAAACGATGTGAAATGGCCGTTTCGGGCAGAAGGAAGCCTCCAACAGAAAATTTCATCAAACAAAAGTTGCAGGGCACCTCCGAAAATGAGGGACCGGATTAGGGCAGGGTTAGGGTTAGGCATGTACCCAGCAACGCGGGTACACACTGCTAGTCTCTTATATAATATAACATTAAGCAGCTTTTTTACATCTATTCTAATATCTGACTAAATTGTTAACATTATGCACTTCATTGGGTTTTATATACTGGTTTATACAAACAATAAAGCAGGTAAATAGTTAAAAATGCTCAAATCATTTTTTATGTTTTACGCAGACGATACACAACATTTTTTCAAACTAATCGCATTAGAAGTGATAGATTATGTACAACGTTTCACATAATAATTTATAATGAAAACGGTATTGCGAATGTTCTTAAAATTGATAATATATGTTTTCATTATATTTAAAAGCTATATATGGACAAATAATTGAAGAACATAAATGGTATAAAAAGTTTTTAAAATTAAAGTTTAAGAACTGCTACAGGTAACCATAATCTGTATTTTCGAAATACCCCCATTATTTGTAAGTAAAGTAACTAAATCGCGCTGAGGCCTTAGGTCTCCTTCTAAGAGGCATAGTGTCCTTTTTCGTTTTATTTTTGTTTGTATATCCATGCAAATTGTTGCCTTATCACTTGTTTAACACTTCGCCCTGACGACCACGAACTACCTAATAGTAGTCAAGATTAATTTGACTGAGGTTGCATTTTAGTTCGTAACATCAACAGATTTGTCTACGGGGCACTTTCAACCGCTTTCAAGCAGAGGTGAATGTAGCAAGTTGGAGTTTTTATCGTAACAAAATCGTCTCTGTCCACTCACAGAGCCGTACGCAAAAATGCGTGAAGCTTTTTGGGCACTTGCAGTCTATTTGTGTTACCTACAGTAGCGTTTACTGAGAATAACGGAAAAATACTTTTGATTCGACGGCGTGTTGCTGGCATGCGAGTTTCTTACTCATTGATCAACTTCCCACTATGGTGACTGTACATTGGGAGTGAACGTAACCAGATATCTCAATGCGAAAGTGCGTGCGTATGCAAATACAGTATTGCTAGCAGCAGTTACGTATTCGCAAATGATTACAAACCGCTTGCAGTAGGCAGAAGGTAAACAACAGCTTTTGGTTTGCTGAAGTGCACTTACGTACAAAAACACTTGTCAACATATTGGGCGAAGTCAAGCGTGCTATTTTGGATACTTGCTCAAGTAACTTTTATGCGAAACCAGGTTTCGGTAATGTATCTGTGAAGACAGGCGACTTTGAAGAATAATCTTCATCCTATCTACAATTAGAGAAATGTATGTATGTATGTCTGACCGGCATTTATCTCCCAACTCTCTTGACGGATTTGCATGCTTGATGACTAAAAAAATGCTACGCCAATGGGTAACATGGTAAAAATAGCCACGAGATGCAAAATTTCTAATTAAGAGGCCCACAGCAGAAAATACCCCAAAAAACCATGCTAATAGATGATTTCCAGTATTCGCAGGAATTTGAATTCTCCAGTAGGCGATTGCTGCATTGAAACCAATATATGGCATACTAATAGAATACTGAATTCTAGAATAGCTGCTAGCTACAAAGCTAAATAAATATAGTGTACAGATTAAGAGACTTAATAACGAAATTGAATCTGAAAACTGTTTCTCTTCAGTGGGTTTTTGAAAGTTTGTTTGATTGATGTTTGTCAGTTTTGTTACGTTGTTATGTTTGTTACTTTGATGCATGTAAGGATACTATACGCTGTATGGCACATCAATATGCTACAGATAAACGAAAATTCATATATGCACGTTTTTCTCTGTCAATTTTCGGGGTCAGACTTTCTTATGATCGATTTGTCAATCCCCTTAACAAACCACGCTCGCTATAGCCACACACTCTACGGGTAATCCTACTAGTTATGTTAAAATTGAATTTGTGTGTTTTGATCAGAAGTATTACTTCCATGAATGCAATGTCTTGCAATCGCATAGTCTGTTTGTCAAGACGGTAGAGATGCAGAAAAAATAGTGACATATTGAATCTAAATATTCTCCCTCTGTCATATAACAAAAACTGGGATAGAAATTAGCAAGACTGTTTAATTGTAAGTCCTTTCATCGTACTTGACAAGAAGACCATTAGCGTAAGACAACGCCGCACATAACTCACAAGTTCTATAATTCTTATTGTTTAGTGTAATAAACTTTAAATGACGACGATACTTACGGATTTTGAAAATCTACTTCGCACTATCACGAATCAAATGCAAATGTCAAACATTTAGTATAGCGGAACATGGAATTTCATACGAGGCATGTGTCATCACATCGTCAAAATGTGACTAGCATTTTATAAATTATAGCAGATATCCGTTTTTCACTGTTTATGAGCCACTCGATTTCATTACAGTAACTGAAAATCTGTGCATGAACAGGAACGTAAGTCATAAAGACAATTCGGATATACATTTATCACTCAATACTCAATATACTTAGTGGAATAAACGAGAAATTTGATTGTCAATCTGCGTGCTTTTTGCGTGTGAATAATGAGTTTGTCCACAATTCGTTCAAAAAGTTGTAATACCAAGTGTTCGAGATATAGCAGTTGAAAAAAAAACTGTTTACAACGTTCTTCTGGACAACACGACATTCTCACCCAAATGTATATTATATGTTTGCTCCGATGTCTTGTGTTATAGATCAAATTGGAGTGCGTACTTTCGGATCGGGTGACGTTTCGTCTGAAGATGCCAACACTTGTGCCCAAATCCCCGCCTTACAAGGCCATTGTCCAACAGTACATCCTGTTCGGACTGACTGAGGTGAGCAGACGAATGCTATAGAAATACAGACGCCATGTAGCGTTTCATGTTCCAGAAATGCTGTCGACAGTGGAAGCCGAGGTCTGACGTTTACAGAAGAAGATAAAAAAACATTCATCTACAGATGCGATTTTCGATAGGTTTTAAGTGTATACTCGAATTTTGTATAGCTAGCTAAAAGGCTAAACCATATGTCGATCGTTGTTTTTTGATGAAAATACAACAAAACCCAAAACAACTCTTATAAAAAGGTCACCCCCAAATCTGGCATTCATGAGTTGGCATTGAGTATGTATGCTCAACCAAGTTGTTATTGTTATTATCAGAGGAACAGTAATCACAATAAAACCTTTGCCTTGCGACACACTCGCGTGATGTCTAAGTGTATTAATAAAACATCATCCTTTTGCAGTTTTGCGGTGATGTGAAACAGTCAGTCATTAAATCAACGTTTAGTTATGGTATGGACTCAGCATCAGCGAGACATGGCCATTGCATGTAAATCAGTATTATCTGTTGTCCAGTATTTAAATGTTCTCAGCATCACAAATTCTCGTCTTTGAATCAAATTAGAAAAACAAGATCAACTGCAAATCGTCGAAGAAACGGTCGACCGCCAATCACGACCCCTTCGCAGGACCTTTTCATTAGACAAGCCCACTTGAAAAACCGCTTTCTGTGTTCAACATAAACTTAAAGGAACAGTCAGAATTGTTGGAAACCGTACCTGCAATGAGGCCAGTTCGTGCAGATCGGGACAGCAAGCACGTACATGACTTGGACAACAACGCGTGTAGCGTGGCTCTTTCAGGAATGGAGCCGCATTCTGTTCTCTCACGAATTACGATTTTGTTTGCACGGTACAGGACGCAATTTTGTTTATCGACTGCCTGATGAATGTTTTGGTAAATGTGTTTTTCCGTGAGACAATGAGAGGATGGCGTCGGTATAGGGTTTTCGGACCAAACGAACCCATTCGGGTCGTTAAGCACTCGATTGACACAGCTTTCAACCATTTTAATTTAATCATAGCTCGAGTCAGGACTCGAACCCACCCACCTCACTACGGCAGTCGACCGCTCAACCCACTGAGCCACCTGACAAGAATGGCGTTGTTTTGTGATATGACTTCATTAGCGTGAGTTGATTTGTTATATTCCATAAAAGTTTTGTGGAAACAACCTACACCAGCCTTTTTCGTCTTATGCAGAGTTTGTTTATGTCATCTGTAATGTTTTAGACATGTAATATAGGATATATAAATTCGATTACAAACTGTTGTTTTTCTTCTTCTTTTTGTATCAGTTTATGTACAAGGGTATTTGAATTACAGTTTGCTTATTTGCAAAACGGTCCAATCATTTATCTCTATAAATCGTTGCGATGGATTTCCGGCACTTTGTTTTATCATAACGCATATAAAATAACTTTATTTTCAATCTAAAGTTGATTTAAAATTAACTTTTTTATATCTTTGAAAATTACACTCAAAACCCCGAAGTTTGCATGTATCCGATTGATCTTTAATCAAAAGAATAGTTTTTAGAAAATAATATGTAGAACATTTGCAAGTTTTGTTCTTCAGTAAATAGTATATACAACTGTTTGAACACTAGGGAATAAAACTTTATACCAACGTACTTTCTTTTATCTTGTGGTCACGAAACGATAGGTAAATTCGTTTTGATCCAAACAGGCAGTACTACCAGCGACTTAGTTTGCATGCTAGGAAATACAGGGAATGATTTACTTTCAAGTTTTTGCATCGCACTTTTGCGACACAAAATCAAATTCGCATCGCAACTTGGTTTGCTTGTATAGCAGTTTTTAGGAAAAATTGGTATAAAATGTTTATTGTAACATAACACATAAAATATGTACCAAATAATGTTTGTTGTAACAAAAGATTTAATGTATTTAAATGTTTATTGTAACATATTAACGGATTAATTAATGTTTATTGTAACATAACAAAACACAAAACAGTCACACATCCACAATGGCTTCAGGTTCAGACGGTTCACTATGTGTACGTTTTCGTGGACCATACGGACAAACATCAGGTCGAGGCTGGGGAAAAATCGCTTAACAGCAACAGAGGAACAAACGATAAGCTCCGCCTCTCTCGCTTATGCACCTTTTAGCCTAGTCTTTCTTGTGTGACCATACGGAGCTCATTGCAAAACATTAGACTGTTCTAAATGCAGCCAAATCTCTCTCTGCTATAATTATGTATGCGTGCATTACAGAGAAGAGAAGATTAATCAATAATAATATTTTGACGCTAGGCACGCATACATATAAAATGAAATTTGCATCGCAGTTTTTTGCGATACACTTTCAATGTTGCTTCGCATTTTGGTAAAGTTGTATCGCAAAATGCGTATCGCATTTTTTTCGGTTAAATCATTCCCTGAAATAGGTTTGATGTGACATGTAGTGACATTTGGAATTTATCTTTAAAGTTTAAAGTGGTTGGTTGTTATCACATTCCGCTATCGTATTTCCGTTTAGTTGTTCCAATCAGTTTCTCTTTTTTGATTTACTGTTTTTACTGTACTTTAGATGCACCTGATACACTATCGTTCGATATAAGGACGGCAGAGTATGTTTACGGAGACGTAAGATAAAAAGAAGGACAAAGAGCAGACTGGCTTCCATACGTTTATTCATATATGTTTCGCTGCATTTACAGCATCATCAGTGAACTACAACAACAAATGAAACAGGAAAATGTCTGAATAAACGTGTGGAAGCCAGTCTTCTTTGTCCTTCTTTTTATTTTCCACCTCCGTAAACACTAGCGTTCATATTTGAAAACTAGTTCGATATATTTTGCGTTTCTATTTTTTATATACACTGACTAATTCGGGTCATTCATCCCTTCCCATAGATTGTATTTGTCGATTTTGCGAATTCTGAGTTGAATTTATACGTTATCTCCAGGGAAACAGCATGTCCATTATAATTTTGATTATCAGCGGCCAAAAACTTGTTTGCCACACCCAAGCAGAAGCAGATATATGCAATTTATTTGACTGCGAGAAGAGTTAAGCGGATCTTCTGTAGGGTGAGGCGAGAGGATGAGAGATAGTAAATGAAATTGAAGGAGACCGTGACCTAAATACACGCTTCTTTCTGTTGTGCCCGTGTGTTCTCACTAAAAATATTTTGTACACATCAGTTCATTGTGTGTATTTCAAATTTTACAGATTAATTATCTGAGGCAGTAAACCCCGCACAGTAGTTCAGTAGGTTTACTAGAATACTGGCTCAGAGTCAGTATATCCTGTTCTACGTGTTTAGCCATTGATTTTTATAGCTCCCTACTGTACACCAACGCCTTCCCACCCACTCTGTCTTTTACTCTAAAGTTCACCTGACTGCACAAACTGAAAAGTCGTATATCGACAAACGAAATTAGTAATACTGCGCGAGTAAGTAATGATATTACAAAATAATAATTCAATATCACTGCGGTGCCATATCTTACTTAGTGATATACAAGGCTTCGACACAGTTGAAAAACATCGGTACAATCCAAAATGAAATCTGTTTACCAATGATATAGTCGCGAACCACCGATATTGATCGGTTTTGGGGCTCACGTGTTCGGCCTGGTGGTGGTGGTTGTTGTTGACAGAATGTCTTTCTCACTTCCCGATCTGCTGGCTCAGATCAGCTCTCATCGAGAACACTGAAAATTGGCTGTTGACAGTCCACGGGACGTTGAAAAACCAAGACGTCAGAGAGAGAAAAAATGAGATAGAAGGTAGGACGCCTTTTCCTTTTTCTCAGTACCTCCACCTTATTCAGCAGTATAGGCTTTATTGCTGTCTCGAAGTTTTATAAAAGTTTTTATTTGTTTTAGAATTGTTATTGTCCTCTTGCATTAGGAGCGTAAACTATTTGGTCTGTGACTAATAATTCCTTATCAAACAGAGTTATTGTACTATTTACAGAAGCAAATTGTGGCTTTTCACTTTGAAACGTAGTCTACACAGAGATAAATATATCAATATAAATATTGAAATTACACAATTAAAAGCAAATTTATTCAATAAATTATTATAGACAAGCCAAAGCAGAAAATAACAGTGAATATATGTAATATATAAAGTATATAATATAAGTAATATAATATATAAAGTAATATAAGTATAATGTATATATAAAGTTTTTCTAGGAACTTCCCTTTATATGAATAGCGCCATTCCATTACCAAAGAACCCTGTCGTGTTGAGAAACATTTGACAAAGACGCTCATTTAATCATGAATGAAGCGTTCGTCACTTCAAGAATCTGACAATATACAGCCACATTAATGGTGTAAGTATCCTCAGGCAGAAACCTTGAGGCTCCACCTCCCCTGTATCATTACACCTGGAGGAGATTATTTAGCACCTGCCAAAGTATCACGCAAATTGTGTCCCCCTTATGGTGTTCGATGCGTCCTGGCATTTGTCTATTCCTGTGGGACTTATGCTGAAAGTCGATTTTACTTTGACGTTTCACATTGGTTTTAGTTGTTGCAGAATGACGTGACCTAATGGATAAGGCCTGCTAAGCAGAAGACTGCGGATTCGAGACCCGCCGTGAGTTTTTTGAGTTAGACAGCATCTTTTATCAATTCTTTCATTCAACCGACAAGATACTAAATCTTGAAAATGGATGCAGAACGATTTCTACTTTAGATAATTAATTTATTTAGATGGATCATTGTTTATTAGGTCTTTACGCTTTAAACTATTACTTCTAATAAGTGTTTCTATGTTTTATTTTTACATATAATAATTAACAACTTATAGTACTATAGCACGTAGTACTGATGAAAAAACAATTAGCAACAGACAGGGATTTGGTCAGAAATTTCATATTGGTTCAAGTTGAAACTTTCTATGAGGATGAAGCGGAAGAGGACGCACCATTCACCTTGCACCGGTCCTTCGCTTGTCCTATATGCGTCATATTGAAAAAGTACTGATTGTTGTTGCAGGCACATTTTGATTTACTACTGTTTGTATTGAAGGGTGTGTTTTATTGAATTTGGCACAAAAATTTATTTTCTTTGTAAATATTCGTAGAGTCTGTGGCAGTGACCGGTAATGTAAAATCCTGTTAACACGAGTTTACATCGTAGACAGTTCAGGAATATGTATATAGTCTTTGATTTGAATTACCGTATTTATCGGTGTATGAAACACTCCAGTGTATACGTTGTACCCCTACTTTAACTTGCAAAAGTGTGTTTTATAATGTTGTTGATCATATGTCGGTGATGCCATCTGGCCTGAAAGGTGGCCTTAACTGTTTGGTGAGCCAGATTTAATGTACCTGCTGATGTAAGATTATGTACTTGTAATCCTTAATTACATCTAAAAACGACTTTTTATGTTTTTTGTACGACTTTCGGGTTAATTATTTGGGTCCAAAACTATGTTGCCTGTATATATGTTGCACCCCCTATTTTTGGATCGAAAATATAGCTTCAAAATGCGTCTGGTATACCAATAAATACGGTACATTAGCTAAATATTATCGATCGCATCGTCAGTTTGGTTCTGCCTCTCTGCACTATGTGCATGTCGCGTCTATTTTCCCTTATGTGTGTATGTGCCGACTGTACATCTGCACTATGTAACTTGTATTTTCACTGACCTGGTGGTATTTACGCTTGGTGTCGGCATGGCTACTGACCATATCTGTTCTGCTTTTGCCCGTACAACTGCCAAAAGAGATCGTAGACGTTTAATTACAAGGGAGAATTGGTTGATTTTTACAAATTTTCAAAGGATGTAAATCGGTGAGTAGATTTGCTGCATTCAATATTTTTCTTAGTAAAACGAAGAACAAAGCCGAATGTAAAACATGTAATTTCGAAATTTCCCGCCTGGATTCCGACACAACATCCGCTCTTAAGGGACCCATAACATTTGAAAAGACTTAACGACAAATAAGAATAACGAATCTGATTAATTAAAAAAGCAATACCGTTTTCTCCGTTACTATTAGATGAATTATTCAATGAGGGTTTCTCAGTCTTAATCAGTATGCACTGCCATGCCATATTAAGCCCACTTGCTAATACGAATTCAAATCGATTTTTTACTTCAATTTTTTTTAATTTGAAATCTGCTGAATGTGTTAAATATGCCTCCAGTGCGGTATAACTTAGTACTAAACGTGATAGACCGTTCTAAAGATGTTATGTCAGTGCTTGCGACAACATATTGTTCAATCAGACAGGTTATCCTCAACAACAGATTGCTTATTTGTTCGATTTATCCGTGGAGATGTGCGTAACACTCTTCAAAGGTTTGAGGACACTCCTGCTACCAAAGTGTTCATCCACGCCTGACAACTGCTGCTAATGATCGGCACCTAATTTGCCATACCAAATTCAATCGTCGCGATTCTCTTAGACAACATCGACAACGGTTCGTGGAAATTGTGGGACCAATGTGTCTGCCCGCACTACACAGCATCGCGCCTCCATGAAGTTAGCAGGACTATATATTGATGAGTTGTTCTCAAGTCAATGTTCGTAACACACAAAAACAGGTGGACGAAAGTGTCGAAAATACAAAGAAAAATCGGTACAGGATTTTTTGGGCAACGTGCTCTTCTCTGCTGAATGACGGTTTAGAGTGATGGACTGCGATGGACGCCTATCAGTCGTATTTCAGAAGCCGGGCTAGTGCTAAGGCCAGGCTAGTGCTAAGACCAGAACGGGGCTAGTTAGAACTCGGGGCTAAGTTGGTATCGCAGAAACCCCGGGCTAGCTCCCCGGTGCTAAATGCGCGCACACAATTATTATCAAAAGCTCATTGGCTGAGGCAGGCATCCTTCGTTCTTCTCTCTATGACAATTGAATACCTAACAAAGGATTTGCCT
>JAUYWV010096643.1:0-13987 GCA_032274565.1 Nematoplana nigrocapitula
AAAGAAGCCCTTCACATTAAATCTAAACAACCTGCTCTTAATTCTCAAATGTATAGATCCGGTAGCCAGTTTTTGTTTATGATTTTTTGACTTGGTTCATTTGTTGTGTTTTAGTTGGCCTATTAACTATTTGTAAATATTTTTTGAATTTGTGTGTCTGATGAAGACAACTGTTGTTGTCGAAAACGTTAACAATGGAATAAATGTTTCCGATTTTTGCCTGCCTTATCATCTGGTATTTAAAAATTGTAAGTTGTAGACATTAAATATCTGGCTTAAATTATCAAAATATTTTTTGGGATTTTGGCGATGACCTGATGAATAGATTTGCGACTCATGGTATAGTGTGTATATATATATAAAAAAACCGGTAGGTCGAACGTTGCGTCCTCGTCTTCTTCCTCTCGACAGACCGATTTATAGAGAAGCGAGGATAGTCTAATGCCTGGCTACTCTTACTTTGATTATGTCGATACCAAATTTAGACGCAAATCAATCCCAAGCAGCCAATAAACTTTTATTTTCAACGTAGGGTGTACAAACATACATATATATTGAGAGACTTCTCTTATAGAGATGGAAGGATGCTTCAATGCCTGCCGCCTGGTTGCCAAGTTTCAACTGAATCCAATTTGAAATTCAGCGGATAAAATCGATTTTTAACATAAGCGTGACATACAGACAGTCATATATTTTATAGAAATGCGAGGACGCATCTCATGATACGACAGTTCGATAATATTTTAATATCATCATCGATTGGATTTCATTAAGTAGTAGGACTTTTGACCACTGCTCTAATGGGTCAGAATCTGCAATGAACTGAAATGAATTTCAGAGCCGTTCGTTTTTGCGTAGCTATATCCACTGAATTATTTGTTGACTGGGCGTTTTTTCAATATATACACTGTATTTTTTAACAATTTTGCAAATATAATGAAAACTGATAGATTACTAACGTATTCTAAGAAACAGCACGGATCAACATAACTCCAGTAAACAAAGAAGTTTTAATTTGAGTTGTGCGTTTCATTCAAACCTCCAAACTGCAGTCTATTGATAGTCGTCTTGTCAGTTCGAACTGAAATTTTTTTATTTGTTATGGTCTTTGTACTACATAATCCTAGGGCTCGATGGCGAACTACATCCGTATGTTCGAACCGATCGTGATACAATCGTTGCGGCACTACCCGGTGTCTAGCAGTACTCACCTGCAAACCGAGGTGGTCCAAATGATCTCCCAACTCATCTACCTGCGAGTCAACTACTGCCAACTGGACGGCGAGAAGGTGTGTGTGGGTTCACCTCATCTGTGTATTGTACGACTGTGTATCAAACACTCGCCTAATTAACCGCGATTAAACCGGGTTTACTTTCCTTGAGAATTGCAGGTGGGACTGTGAACTTTCGTGAATGACCTCCACGCAGCCGCTCTCTTATGGCCGGGTGTCTTGCTTCTGGTGACCTTCTTCTTCTGCTTCCCAAGGAATCCTGCGTAGCGCGGATTAATGCCGGGCTAGCCGACTGGAGGGTCAGTTCTCCCGATCCCCCTGAGATATCCTTCCAGTCTCTTGGGGTTCTACAGGGTTTCGTGGAGGCTAGGAGAGGGACCCCATTGACGCATCCGGTGGGCTGTCCAGGCCGGACATTTTCAGAGGAGGTGTTCAATCGGCTCTGGTTCTCCGCAGTCCCTGCAGTTTGGGTCTGAAGCTCTATTGATCTTGTGTAGAGTCTCTGACGAGTGGGGATGTGCCGGATCTGAATTGGTGCATTCGATCCACGTCGGGTGACCTCCTACGGTTTCTCTCTCCTAATTCTCTATATTTTCCCCTTCTCTCCCTCTCCTCTTTTTCGTATTTCTCTGTCTTTCCTCTTTTTCCTATTTCCCTGTCTCTCTTCTCTTCTTTCTCCCCATTTTCTTCATCCGGGAGGTTAGGGCGCTGACGTGTCCCCTTTCCCGTGATTTACAACAATGGCGAGAAAGAGAGTTACTTTGCCCTAGATGATTCAGAACAGGCCACACTCACTTGAGTTGCATGCTTACACCAAGCGTATTGGTCTCAGCCAAATTGACACATGCAGGCCATGCAACCTCGAAGCAGCTGAGACAGTGGAACATATCACGCTATAGTGCTCGGCAATCAGCAACCCCTGCGAAAAATTGAAAATTACCTCAACGACGACAATAACGACATTTTTTTGGCATTGGGAAACTTTAAAGATGCTGAAGGCGATTACTCATATAAACCTAACGCACGCATCAGTTCAAAAACAAAGTATAGGCCAAAGTTTACTTGTATAGGCATATGCTGTATTCTTGTCTTATCCTCGTTTGATCGTCTCAGATGGACCTTTGGTCTTGACGCCATCACCGGTAACTTTTGAACTGAGCATCAATACTTACAGCAATAAATGCAGATGTACCATATAGAAATCAGATTGCAGTCCAGTCATGTTTAGAGGTGACACAATGATTTTCACCTCAATATTTTTCAAAGAGCCACACGCACACTCGATAGAATTCATAAATCAGTGTTATAGTAAATCTGGACTTTCCTAACTAATGTACAGTTTTTACAGTATTTTAATCAATTACCGTCTTTTGGGTTTTAACCGGAGGTGCAGTATTGGAAAAGAGCAGTCTCTTTCAATAGCTTTCATTATAGAAATGCAATCTTTAAGATCGCTTATTTTCAAAAGTTTTATAGTGGAATTACACTCAAATGACTAAATGCAATGTTATTTTATCTGCGAAATAACTTAACCAGATTTCCCTGCGATTAACTGTTTTTTTATTGTAATTCAATCAACAGGGAAACAACCGCTAACTATCCAAATGTCGTGCGTGTTTAAACTCGGTAAATTTTCTATTTATAATATGAATATTTTTCCAACTTTGTTGAGAATTCGTGAAGGTGATTTGATAAGAGTGTTTATCGGAGATGGTGTGAGTGATATAGGTGAAGTATGAAACGGGGTGGAAAAGAACAAAAGTAAATTATATCTTGTCAACCAAGTCTAGTCGTTCACAAAATCGCGAAATCCCTTCTGCTCAGGCGTTCCCACTGCACTGCACCAACTCCAACGAGATCATGGTGACCCTTAGACAAAACCGAATATCTCTGAGTGTCTCCAGTCTCCCCTTTCATTAGTTGTGAAAGAAATGAAGACATAATATTTTATTCATTTTGGATATTTATACTACTATGCTAATAGTATACAATGAGGAATTTTGCATTTTTCAGAAATGGCACGTTTGACAATATATCCACCAGCAGACTGGTTTCGGGGTTATTGCCCCTCGTCAGTGCTGGGTACGGTCTCGACTCCTACTAGGTACTTTATTCGGATAATTTGCATTAGACTATAGGCGACTTATAGCCATGGTGGGGATAGGGATGATATGACCTATCTGCAAGTTTCCCCATTCCCCCCATTTTTCAACAGTTAGTAGTCAACCAGACGTCATTCCGTGTTTTTTCCGATTACTCGTATCTGGCAGAGATTCTTGAATCTTCTTCTCGAGCAAATCGATCGTCTCGAGCCAGGCCAACTGCGCTTCAGTCCGGACCTGCTCCCCTCCGTGTTCCACCTGCTCTCCCTGCTCACCTACGAGAGAGCCAGCCCGCGCGGCAACGAGCCCGCCCTCCGACTCACAGCCGGGATCCAGCTGGGTGCGGCCCTCGTCGACAAGAGATTCCATTCGGGCAGGACCATCCTCCCCGTCCTCCGCTTTGTGGTCGCCGACCTGTTCGTGCACCGGGCCGTCTGGATCCATTCCTCATCGGGGTAGGCGGCCTCCCTGAGGACACAGAAAGAGAAGAGAGCCACCGTAGGAGGTCCCAGGGAATGCAGCACAAATTTCAGTTTCTGTTGCTTTTCAAATATTTTTTGGCTTTAGCGCCGGTTATTTAAGCCTTATTATAATTGGTTGACGTGGTCAACGGGAGCGTTTCTAGGTGTCGTTGCCCTGCAAATATTTGTATTAACGTCACCGCCTGCCTATCACGTTACGAAGCAGCTCACAAAATAGCGTGTTTCGACGCACTTTAGGATAGTTTAGAGCTGTTTTTAACGTAAATGCTGAACCGTGGTCAGACGACTTTCAAAATATACTTCAATTGTTTTATCTTAACGTGGCGTAACCGTATTCCACGTGTGAACGAGTACCGACTTTTCACTGCTAGCACATGGAAACCACGTTTTCAGCACGACAGGTGGTCGAACGCGATAATAGTCGCCCAATGTCTTCAGATCGCTGAGCTGTTCCACTATCATTACGTTTTCGCGTTGAATTTCCACTCCATTCCACCCCAAACTATCAGGTACAGTCTACTTCCCGGACCCAACTCTCTATCGGAAATGGAAGCCCAACGGGAGGTGGTCCTCCAATTGCTGACCAGCCAATTTATAGACCACCCCGAGTGCTGGGAATTGCTCCGAGTGGCAGTGGAACAGTCGGCCCGCGAATGGCTGGACAAGTGGGGTCGATTGTCCGAAGACTTGTGGACTCTGGTCCTGGCTGGAATGGAGGAGGGCGGCGCTATTCGGCCGGCCAATGTGGCGGAGGCGGATGCGCTGACCAGACTGCTGACCTCGCTGTCCGCCGCCAAATGTCCCTGGGACGCGATGGTTCTCCTTCTCCTAGCACCTGCCGAACAAGATTCACTCGCGGTAAGTAGAGAAAGAGCTGTGTTGGGAAACACTGCGGGTTTCCCAGTCCACTCAATTAGTCTAGACCTAACCAAACTGGAAGCGTTCGAGCAGTGCTGCTAGTTTTAGATAGTTCCAATCATTAGATGAAAACAGCGGCTGCAGCAGATAATCAAGTGGTGAATACGGCGATATTACGGACATGGTAGAAATCAAGTGAAAGAAGGAAAGCCCACCGCGCATGCCTCCCCAACGGACGCCCCTCTCACGCTCTGAGAGTGTGGCCCTGACCCAGTTTGGACCGGGAATTTCTTGCCGACTACCGGCACAGGATCGGTCTGACCGACTCCCCTCAACCCCTCGTGTCTCCTGTCCCCTGAGAATCTCTCCCATCTCTTCCTTTTCTGTACTTCTCACTATACATCTTTGGTGACAACCTCTTCCTCGCCATCCTTGCAGACGGGGGATTGGGACGCTAACGCGCCCTTCCGACCGGGAATGAGACAGAACAGTTCGAGACTGTTTCCGTCCGAGCCAACAAGCTTTACCCATCAAAGGGAGATTGTGGAAACTGAAAATCCTGCATAATGTGTTATGCATTGTTGCTATTGTGTTTCTGTCGTTCGAATGGTACAGCTGCACATCTGAGCCTTTGCCTTATATGTAACAGTCTCCTAATAGTGCATCCTAGTGCCAGTTAATTTCCGCAATATATTTTTCAGGAACTAAGCGATGCTTGGCCTTCGTCAGGTCAAAAAGCATCCCTCCACAATCGTTCAAATTTCATTGGTTGGTCGACTCGACTCTTGGTGCTTCTCCGGCAGTTCATCTGTCATTGTGAGGAGAACGACTGGTTGGCTAAGGTGGCGGAGGTCAATTCCCAACCGGTGACGGAAAGTGGGACTGAAGACAGTGATGACGCAGTCAAGTTGGGGCATGAGTCGGACATTGCTGTGTAAGCTCTCTGCTGCTAAACAACAATTCTGTGATAGACGTGAATCTCACTGAGATTTTTCATCACTATAGTTTAGCCACTTTTATGTATTTTAAAGAGTCACTACATTATGTAATTAAATGTTTCTAATTATTATCAATGAAGTGGATATAAAAATGTACAGTAGAAATGTTCTAATCTAAGTGAATCTGTAATTTGTAAAAAATAGCCTATGGGCTTAAAGTGATTTCTCACTTGAGGAAAGGAACAATAAAGCATCTCCTTGGGTCCCTATAGCTTGTGGGTTGCCCTTGGGCAAGGCATAGTACTCATTCAGTCTCCCTGTCATGCAGGGTTACGGGGAGGTATTGAGAAATGCCATTGAAAGGGAGTTGGCCTCAACCAAATAATAATTTGTGGACATTTTTTGAAACTCTGAGTTATTATGTCATTTGTGATCAGTGGCAGCACTGACGTGGACAAAGTTAAAAACAAATGACCTACCGTAAATAGCTTCGAAAATTTCTAAAACTCTAGAACAAGACGATTTTGCTAAAATTTTAAATCTGCCTGTAGCTACGTCACGTCCTTCGGGAATACAAGCGGGACTTTTCATTAAACGCTGAACGCTATGTGATTGCAAAATGCCCGAAAGAAATTAGATGATCAGATTCCTACATTAGAGATAATACCAAGAAACGAATAAAATCTTTATCTGTTTATGCAGGGTCTGTGTAAAAAAGAAGGCATTACACGAGCCTTCTAATAGTTGGTAAGAATTGTGTTTGCAAGCGCAGAATCATTAATCTCTGATGTGTTGTGTGTTTAGTCTACTCCTTCACTGGATCCACGCATTGAGTGTGAATGTTCTGGATGATTTCACTGGCGTTGAACGGGCAAGACACATGGTGCTGGCGGAACTTCTCGAAGAAGTCGAGTTGATCCTGCTCAGTGTTGTCGAGTCAAGTAAGATAATAGCAATTCTATTTGTTTCGTATTCGGCATAGCGAATCACTGAATGAAGAAATGCGCTCATTAGTGGATAAATATTCTATTGAATTTATTTTTAGCACTAGCTGCGAAATCAGTCGACACTGCAATCCCATGTTTACACCGGTATTCCGCGATTGCATAAATTGTGGAAACGACAAACCATTAATTATCGCTTCAGACACTCATTCAGATAAAATATGGTTTCACTGGGAATCTATTTGCTTACCAACAAAATTAAAAAAACATAGAAGAGAGTCCAAATTAATACATTCTACAATAGCTCCGGAAAATAATTTTACCACAGCGTATAAATGGCATCGCGCCATCGCATGCAATGACAAAGTCGTGTACTAAAGTTGGGCCAGAAAATTTACGATCCACAGCCAGCCCCCTTGCCTAGAGTATAAGGCATTTCTATTTATCATTTCTCTTCTATGTAGGGAAATATTCCTTACTTTACGTGCGGCCACAAGGTGTGAAAAGCATCATTACCAAATGTTTGTAATTTCACAAGCACTATCCAAAATTGTGTTTCTCCTTCAACAGCCTATAGTGAATTGACATTATAATTACCGGTACATTGACTATTTTTTATTTTTTATATTAGTCAGACATTTTATATTTTAGATAAATTTCCCCGGATCACCGAGGCTATGACGCGCCTGATTTCTCCAACCTCTGATCGCTATTGTTCGACTTCTGTTGAGGTAATGATGTTCAACTAGTTGTGCAGGATAGGTGAGCCCTGATTCATTTTCCATTGTTGTTGCAGGCGGTCAATTCGGTGATGCACAGTTTGGCATTTGAAGCTCCCCATTTGTCTATATTATGGTGCCAAATCTTCGCCCGCCTGGCTCCACTGTCCCATCCGTGGTGGAGCAGTGTGCTCAGTGGGACTCAAGAAGAGGCTAAACCACGAACTTCTTCGATCTGTATGAATCTGTCGATTCTGCGTCGTGCTGCTTTCCTACTTTACTGTGGCCAGGTGGTGAGTGTCAGACAGATCGATGCCTTTGATTATTGAATTGGTATGAGCAGGATATGTTCCTCCTTTTCGTAAAACTTCCATTTTAAAGGATGCCAGGTAATATAGGGAGGAAAGCGAGTGAGGATATGAGATATATTAAAAGTGAGCCTTTGAGATTGATTTTTAGTAAAGATAGGAGCCTCCAAGCAGTCGCCTTCTCGTTGAGGGTATGGCCTGCTCCGGGCGGCAAAGTGCTGGATTCCCTGGGTCCTCCTATGGTTTTATCTCTCTCTATCTCATTTTCTCTCTCATTCTCTCTCTCTCACTCTATTTCACTCTCTCCCCTCTTTCCCTCTCTTTCGCTTTCTCTCATTCTCCCTCCCTCTCGCTTTCGCTCTCTCTTCACTCTCTCTCTCTCTCCCCCTCTCTTTCGATTTCTCGCTCTTATTTCCCTCCCTCTCACTTTCTCATTCTCTCTCTCTCTCATTCTCTCTCTTTAGCTTTCTCGCTCTCTCTCTTTTTTCTTTTTGCCTTTCTTCCGGCAGGTCGGGGCGCTGACGCTTCCCCTCAAGTAAAAATAAAAAAACATAATAAAAGTGAAAAAGAGAGTAAACAAATATGGAAATCGAATCGGTCATGTTGCTTCAATTCTAATTAGCAGATTTGCTGGAAATTTTAATAAGCAACGACGATTCTCAAATTATAATATCAATCGCAAACATTTTTGTAAACATTTAGATTAAATATAAGGGCATATAATGTTATTAAATTTAAAAATCTATTAGTTGACTATAACCGACCTATTTATCTCAACATCCACTAGTTTTACCCATTATCAATCATGTTTATTTTAATTTTATTATTTTTTATTTTCTGTTTTGCTTCAGGTTTCGCGTGGGGAAGACCTGTGTGTTTTTATAGAGCAGCATTTCCAGACTCTTCCAACTATGGACATCTGCGAACCGGAAATTCAGCGTGTCATGCAAGTTATTCGTGAGCACAGCGGCGCAAGTCTCCTATTTGCGAATAAGCTCGGTGGCTACTCCGAAGAGACAGACAATGTGAGTAGTGTGTGGTTAAGTTGAATCTATACGACAATTTAACAATCATAATCTTAATATTCATACGATTGGTTTAAAAATCAGTAATATAATTATTTTTCTTTTTTAAACGTAACGTTTTATAGAAAATGACAGAACTTGACATGCCACGGTGTGATCTGACGGATGGGGGGGCATATTAATTTATATTCTTTCGACTTACGGCCGAGATGGTTGAAATAGCTGCCTCTGGGAACAATATTATATAATCAGCCAGTCTATTCAGCGAAACAATTCAAAACTGAAAGCCCTCTCGTCAAAATCTGTATAGTTAAAAAATTCGACCACGCTGGTGCCGCGAAGTAAAACCCTTTTCTGTCGGTTTTGTCAGTTTTGGATAAAGTGATTTGCTGTCGATGAAATCTACTCGAGAATTGTAAATCTCACAGCTCTGCAGAAGACAAAACAAAGCAGACTGTTTGGAAATAACTGTCAGACAGATGTGTCAAACAAGAATATTTTATTTATGATAAATGAAGGAAAAGTTAAAAGATGGCTGGCAAATCGTTGAGACCTCCAGCTATATAATGTTTTAAGGGGTTCGATGACGCGTTTCTGACATGTTCCAAGAAGTTAAGTCCTACCTTATTGTCTGCTAGACTATCCGTCTTTCCCTTGGTCCGCTTCTTCTTTATAAGCCCGGTTCACAATACTCTGTGTACACAGGCCTGTGTATTAGGTCTGTGTACATATCTGTGTAACTTTTACAGAGGTAGATATCAACCGGTTCACAATGCTCTGTGTACGCAGGGGTGTATTTTGCTCCGGAGTGGTCAGGACATGAGCTGTTTCGCAGCTACAGCAGTTAAGTGGCTTCTCCTGACAGAAATCAATTAGGATTCTAGCGGCGGCGACCAATCAAAACATAGCAGCACCCTGTGTACACAGAGAGAGAGAGAGAGAGAGAGAGAGTTGGGTAAAATTTAACTCTCATTTTTACACAGGCGTGTACGTTTGGGAGCTATTTTTAGAAACAAATTTACACAGGTGTAAATACACTTGTGTACACAGGCACACATAGATTTGTGTAATTTAGGTTACACAGGCCTGTGTTTACAGAGCATTGTGAACCGGGCTTAAAGGTATATTTCACGTCTGATTTATGTCATTGGTGCAGTGTATGAGAACGCACGAGAATGGAATTATGAAGGGAATTATTTCTACTAGCATATTTTTCGATTACTTTCGGTTAGTGTCCGCCTTTCTTTTGACAGGTACTCTATGCTGTGAATGTATAGATAATAACGAGTAAATAGTATCCTGTATAGCCAGTTGTTTGTTTCCATTTATTCTACTAGTGGAAATGCACAAAGGTTGCTGGTGTTGTTGTAAATTCCCGGTCGAGGGGACGCGTCAGCGCCCCGACTTCTCGGAGGAAATAGAGAGAGAGAGAAAAAGAAAAAGAGAAACCGTAGTACGTCCCATGGAATGCAGCATGGGCTTCATGAAGGCATGTATGTGTAGAGGTCTGTGATTTGACTGGCATTTTCCCCATCATCCTTTCTCTCTCGGAACAGTTTTGTCACCTGGTCAACCTGTTGGTCTGGATGCAGCATTTGCACCCCAGTGTCGACTCCCAACTGGTCGATCTTCTGCTTCGACGATTCCTCAACTCCAGATGGCCCCTGGTGGTGCAGAGCGCTGAGCAATTGGCCCGAAGACTCGTGGAACGAATGACACTCCGTTATGCACAGGTCGGCAATCATATTGTTGTCTATAGATAAAATCAATAATGAATCTGCAGGTTGCACGTATTGGAAGCATCGCATTTGTCATCATTGTTAGGTGTGGCGTCAAAATTTAAACAGCTGATCAGTATCAGCTAGGAAGTCTATCAATCTTCGCATTTCCATCAGGAGTTTTGTCCTGAAGCTGACTGTCCCCCTAGTTCTATTACTGATGTATACGCTTTCTTCAAATTTTCACGCAGGACATACCGGCAAGTGATCTGACCCCGACAAAAGTGGCCAAATGGATGGAAATCTTTTCCCTCAGATCACCTCAACTTAAGACAAGTGTTTCTTCGCTGGGCAGACTGCTCGCAAGCCGCACCAACGCCGCATTTCATCCATTGGACTCGACGGAGGAGAATGGCACTATGAAAATGGCCGACAAGGTACAGTGGACCTTGTCTGCCGTTTAGTAGTCTTTTGAGCTCACTCAGAAAGAAAATTATAGTTGCCGAATCTTATGCAGTCAATCCACGTTCTCCTTATTGTTATTATAGCTATTAGAAAATACTAAGAGACTGTGCGTCTTCCTGCATGGAGGACCATTCATTCACACATTCACCCCTGTATTTCCTAACCTTTTATAGCGCCTCGACCTCCCGGGGAAAATAGAGGGAAGGTGAGAGAGTGAGAGAGAAAATTAAAGAAAGAATTGAGATGAGAGAAGAGTCAGAGGAAGGGAGAAAGAGAAAACGCAGGAGGTTCCGTTCGACGGCTGCAGCACTTTGCCTGCACGAGCAGTACACTACCGTCAGAAAAATGCTTACGCAGATGGGGGGCATTGAACACGTCTGCCTTTATTGCCTCTCAACCTGGAATTTGTTCTAAAACTCTCAATAACTTCATCTGAAGTTTCAACTTCGGTCTACATTATTGATTTGCCAATTCATTTGCAGACTTGGTATCTGACCTTGGTGCAGTCCACCCTGACTTCGGCCTCAGTCTCTCCTAGCGGCGGTCCCCTAGTCTTTGCTCGTCTGCTCCAACATCTCCCGGCCACCGAACTAGCCACTCTACTTCATGCATACGCGGGCACCCAGGCGGCAGGTCGGTCTGCACCACGTCTTCTTGACCAGTGCTTCCGGTTGGGCTGCGCACGAACGCTGGCCCTCTTCGGTGCCGTGGGGTCTCTCGACTTAGGCGAGCCGATCGAGGGGCTGACCGGACTCATGGACTCTTCTGGGCTGCCAAGAATTGACAAGCTGTTTTCCACCGCGTAAGTGTTTGACCTCAAGCGTGAATTCAGCAAACATTCTGCGATTGTAAAACTACTACTTAGAGTAATATTTGAAGATTTACTTTTAATCCAGATATTCCACATTTTACGCGAAATATTCTTCCGACACTCTTTGGTCATTAATGAATGTGTCCATATTTATAGTTCTGCACGCACGGGGGGGAGGATTCCTCAGCCGCAATTTCAGGTTTCGCTCCGGGTTTCCTCAGGGGTCGGTTCTCGGTCCTGCTATTTTCATTCTCTGATTGGACTACTTACCTGGTCTTCGCTCCTCCCTTTTACACAGCCGATCTTGCCATTTCGTTGCCGCACATATCCAGCTCCTACCGCAAGCATCTCGCTATCACCTATCACTTTGCTCTCTTCATGCTTTCTCTTGAAACTTCTCTCCCCGGAAAAAAATAGGAGAGGAGAGAGAGAAAGAGAAAGAGAGAGAGAGAGAAAGAGAAAGAGAAAGAGAGAGAAAGAGAAAGAGTGAAAGGAGAGGGACAGAGGAGAGAGAGAGAGATAGAGAGAGAAAGGAGAGGAAGATAGACATAGGAGAGAAAAGAGAAACCATAGGCAACGCAGCACTTTGTCGTCCGGTGCAGGACATCCCTTCACGAGAAGTTGACTTTTTCGTCGACTGTAAATCCCTCTCCTCAATACGCTCTTCATATGTTCCGCCAGCATAAAATTATGCGTACACTTCCTCGGGGTACTTGCTTTTTTGAGGTTACTTTTCTTGTCTGTAACCTCCCCGGTTACCTACACATGTTGTTTGTTGTTCCTCGGCCACTGTGTGCAGTGAGACCACCATGGTGTCAGCAGTGGGTGAGATGTGCGAGAAGTTCAACAATAACCACGATGATGTGGAGAAAAAGCCGACTGATAAGAATTGGGACCTGTGGGCCGGTCATGCGGTCGACCTGTGTACGGGGATCACTCGCTATCTGGATCTGGTGCCCCAACTCCCCATTCCCGCCATCCTGCCTGGCCAAGTGGTGCCCGCCATTCCCAGATTTCTCATGCTATGCGTTCGGGTGAGTGTACGGCTCAACGTTTCCCACCTCCTGTGTGATGGAAAAGCACTATGGTCTAGTCCTCCTTGCGTGCAGTTTCGTCATTTAGTGTACATAATGCAGTAGAAATTGTGTAAGGGAGGTTAGTGGAGGTGAGGTAAGACCTATTGTTTAGCCTAATTGATACCATAGCAACCAGATTCCATATAAATGGTTAAAAAACAGTCCGTTTACAAAATCGTTACTAAAGTAGTATAAATAGAGATTAAAAATATTATTAGATAAAAAAATTCTATTTCAAATATTTAATTAAGATTCTACTTCAACAGTTGCTATTAATTTATAATGCAGTAAGTTAACAAAACATATATTTTTCTAACTTTTTTGCTAAAACGTCTAATAATTTTTCCGTTCGATGTTTATTTTTCTTTAACGTTCCGCTGTAATAATAGATTTGTCTATAGAATACTTTAGTCAAATGGGATATTTTTCCTCCATTTCATTAGACAAATTTCATGCATTGGAAACTTTTAACTAAAGAATAATTAATTGTCTTAAAAATATTATTTTAATCAATTATTTATCGATTTTGCTTCTCTGCTCCCAGTCTTTAGGCAGGCGTCTCGAACGAGGCGGAATCTGGGATGCTGTTTTGGTTGAGGCGGTGATCGATTTATTGATCGCTATTCTGAAAACGAAACTGCTCCATCAAGCGATCACAGATGAGGCATTTCAGAACGAGCACCTTCCCACTCTGGTCGATTTCATTTTCAATTTGACTTTCTCCGGTGAGTCTGTGCAATATATTAACTTAAAAGATTGCTAAACATAATTAATACTTCATATACAAAATATTAACATTTTATTTTTGTCTTGACTTTAAGAGCATTAAATAATTTTAATGAATATATAAGTTGCATATATATAGAGCGAAGAAAGTTGAGAATCCCTTGGACGGAAAGAAGGACGAATAGAAGTGTGCTCGTCGAAGTTCAACCGGACATCTCCCTTAATGCACAAATGTTCAAGAATAGCCTCAGCTACTTTGGCCCTACATCATCCGATAAGGTGGCAACAACTAGGAAAAGTTGGTTATGCTTGGCATGATAGAAGGACAAAGAAGACAATGCAGGCCGGAGTTACGCTGTTTGGCCACTATCTCGAGGGATACCAACAGAAAAAATTGGGGACTTGGTGAGGTGGGCAGACGATAGAGCTGGCTGGAGACGTCTTGTTTGTTTGTGTTACCCGGCCCCTTCCGGAGGATGGGGGGGGGGCGGCGCAGGACCGCCGACACCCAGCAACCGGGCAACTCCCCGTGGCCGCCTCCAGAGGTCGAGAAGGCTCGCCGTCTCGCCGAAGATGGCAAGAC
>JAUYWV010096654.1:0-13984 GCA_032274565.1 Nematoplana nigrocapitula
AACATAGGGGGGGGGGGCGAGGTCGACCTCCGAGGTCGGAATCAAGGTCAAGGGGTTGGGGTCGAGGTCAAGAGGCTTAAAACGGTGTGAAATGGCCGTTTCAGGCAGAAGGATGCCCAAAAGATTTTATAAAACAAAAGTTGCAGGGCACCCCCGAAAATGGGGGACCGGACTAGGGCATGGTTAGGGTTAGGCATGTGCCCTATTCTATTGCCCAGCAACGCGGGTACCCTCTGCCAGTAGTCAATATACTGCATAACAAATTTTTAGTGAAATGTATTTTTGCTGCTTGAACTACTCTTTCAGAATATACACTATTTATAGACATAAGAAGGAGTAAAATAAATTATCATCGGTGTCTGCAGACAGAAACGGAAATATTTCAAATCCGATATATATATTCCGAAACATCTCTACTCCTCCAACACATCTTTCATGCGCTCTTCAATTATCAAGCGTTGCTATTCGGATGAATTATTATTTATTCTACGAACACAATGAAAAATGTTTGGTTAATTTAAAACTAATGCGAGTCAATCATTAAAATTAGACAAATAAATTTAAAACTAATTCATATAGATTTTTAAAAAAATCAACAAATCAGCTTAAATTCATATGCATTTCAAAATTTGAATCTTGTTGTACGAACGTATTTCGCTCAATCAGTTGCATCCTATAGTAGACCTATCTTGAATGCTGCTTAGTTATTACACATCTCAATATGCTCAGAAATGCTCCCTATTCTCGAACTTCTCAAGCTGACTCTGACAAAATGAAAAAGAATATGGTCCTTGAAAGTTTAGATTGCGCGTAGCTGGCCCAACCTTCCGGCTTTAACTACCACATTGCATAAAAGAGGATTAAGGATGTCAACACCCAAATTTCAAATCTAAGGTTGTCAACTATGATGAGCAGGATCCTTTTTCACGCCCCAAAACACCTTCAAGTTCTAAAAGATTAAATTTGGCGGTCATGATATTTTCAAATATTCAATATAAAATGAACTGTGTAAAAGCATTTAGAATATAGGGTGTCCCTTGAAAAACCGCCGTTTTACTAAATAACAAATTTATTAAACAAATTAGTCCCGTTATTTGTATTCATAGATTTTAATTTAGACAACTATTGGATATCTGTGGTTATCAAAATATTTAAATTTCAAAACTTCATTATTTAAATTTCCAATATTAAAAAAATGTGTAAGACTTTCACAACCGCTGTATTCACCGGATACGAACATTCTTGACAGGTTCGTATTCCCTAAATTGGAGATGGAACAATCATCTATCCAATTCAACACCACTGATGAACTGCATCACTTCCTTCAAGAAGGCCTACAAAGAAATACTGCATAAATCATGAGCAGACACTTTGAGAAATTGAAATCGCACTGTCAAAATATAATTGACCATGGTAGAGATTATATTGTTTAATTTGTGTATCATATAGACATTGCAAGTATGTAACTTGTTAGTTTTATATTTATTATATATAAATTTGTTATTATTTAGTAAAACGGCGGTTTTTTAAGTGACAACCTATACTAAATTACTTACTAATACACTAGGAGACATGAAACTCTCACCACAAACTTGCTGTGTAAAAGATATAAATATAACCTGTTATATATTACAAATTAAAGTAAAACAACTACAATTCAAAACCTTCGCAAAATTCGTTTGATTTGACGTATAGAGATTATAAGCAGAAATTAGTCACTTTGAAATCTTCTAAATGTGGCGCTAATTCGAGATCCTCCTCGCCAGTGAACTGGGCCAATTGTCTGGAGAGGAATTTCAGAGTTTGGTGAATGCTCGAAGACCCCGGAGTGGTGCCGAGAAAGCGGCAGAGCACAATAGCCGATTCCCGCTGGTCTGCGGGCAGCCACTGGCGGGCTAGACGCATCGCTTTGGCTAGGACGGAGGTTTTCCCACTACCAGATACTCCGTGGATAATCAGCGGCTCTGGAAACACAACCCGGAGTATAGTTAGGAGGGGGACATCCGATTCTTTATCGGAGCCAACCTAATAAATATTTATCTGTAGATTGTTTTTTGGAGCTATAGTAAACTTACAAGAAATACTGTCAGTATATATAGTAACTGGAATATGATACAGGGCTAACAAGGAGGCTAAAACGGTGTGAAATGGCCGTTTCGGACAGAAGGAATTAAGCCTCCCACACAAAATGTCATAAAACAAAAGTTACAGGGCACCTCCGAAAATGGGGGATCGGACTAGGGCAGGGTTAGTGTTAGGCATGTACCCAGCAACGCGGGTACCCACTGCTCTATTATAAGACTCAATGGCCGTCCGTCCGTTTGAGGCTCACTTTTTGAAGCAGCTATTTGACGGATTGAGCTGAAATAATAGAATTAGTCAGCGCTGTTTCAACAACATATGTTCAAGAAAAGATGTACAGAATAATACCAGAACTCCAAGTCAAACTCTTAAACATAATTTTCGTGAACTAAAAGACAGCCAACTCTTGGTGAACTTACCTAACTTTAGAACTAAAATGCTGAAAGTGATAATCGACTAATGTTAGTAAAAAATGACAGGCGTAGACGTAGTTTAAAATAAATATTAATTAAACCAAAAGCTACGAGAATCATTTTTCGTTCATCATTTTGCCCTACTTCTGAACATTACCACATTTACTTTTATTTATTCAGCCTTATCCAAGCTACCAAACGAACTGAACCTAGGTAATCCTTCTTGCCAACTTTAATATTGCCATATCGATCTGGAAGGTAGAATCCACGACAAAATTTGGCATCTCCTGATCGAGCTGGGAGGAACACATCGTGTGGACCTGCTGTGGATCCCGGGCCACTTCAGTATTCGTGGCAACGAAGACGCCGAGGCCCGGAGAGGATCCGCCCTTTCCCAAAACCCTTGTCGACTTCTCCTCCGCACGCGCTCCCATCACGCGAGCCGCCAATCTTGCGGAGACGCGTCGCTACGCGTCTGACCCCATGCAGCCACCCACTGTGCTTGTCTCCCCGACGGCCAGTTTCGTCCCCCGCCCAACCTCTTGCGCGCTGAAGTCATTCAGCAGGATGACATTGCAGGATCATAAGAATCCATCCAGCTCCAAGGGACCTTCAACATCTGCTTAATGTCTTACAGGCGGAGTGGGTTTAGGAATTTCCACAGAGACATTGCAAATCTTATTTACTTCACAATACACCGATGCTTCAGTGTGGAGGAAATCGTGGGGGACACACTTACTACTGAAACGGTTTGAGAACAACACATACTCTTAAACGCTTTGTTAAAAATACCCAATAAATGTACTCAAATGAAATGTTTGGATGTTGATATTGTTTCTATTATTTCAAAATATTTTTTGAAAATTTCATGATGTCTTTCTTGTTGAGTGCTTTAGATGTGGCAAGTAATTGTAAAATCGTCCTTAATTTTTTGTGTCTAGTGTATGAATAAATATCAATAATCTTTTAGTTATATTAATTCTGACGATGTAAGCAAATATATAAGCGATCGATATATATATATATATATATACCAACAAAAAACCAACCGTTTTTATCACTGCAAATATAGTATCGTATTTTATCCAGAATATCCTGTCGTCCTTGAAAGTGGCGCATATATTTTACGCAGGCAGTTGCATGTTGTAAGATCTCCGTATAGAGGTCATCTCTGTCAAACTGTGCCTTCTCCGTCATAGATTCGTCAATGAGACGTGTAAGAAATGCATCGAAGTCTGATCCGAATTGCTTCAAATATTCTTCATCTGAAATACAGACATCAAAGGGAAAAGGCAACAGAACAAATACGGCCACATCTAAGTACGGGCGACACGTTTTCCTGTGACGGAATCTAGTGCTTAAAGTGAAAAACATTTCCCAAATAACCTAAGTAGTGCACACTCACATTTCCTTTCCTAAATATTAGCTTGAAAGTTTAGCTCACCTTTTTCAAGAATCGTGGTCCAGTCAAGAGTATATCTATTCACGTTTTTCTTCTTCAGCGCTGCAGGAAGACGATCTTCGCGGAGTGATGTCATCATTTGTTTGAGCGTCTGATCAACAACAGTTATCTTTTCCCCAGAGTTTTCATCGCGGACCGTTGAAATGTCCAAGTATCTGAACAAATAGACAAGACGTCTTTTTATGTGGTTTTATTTTGCTAAAAGACCTCCTTAATTGTGTAATTACCTTCAGTGTGTGAAAGAAACAAATAGGTTGGAATAAGTATACTAGAGTAGACACGTCCATTTAAAGATAAAGGATTTCCGTGCAATTTGATTGATTGCCTTTCGGCCAATCAGATGCGACGATTTTCTGTTTTAAAAGTAGCAGTAGAATTTGGTAGGCATGCAGGTTAGTGAATAATTTTCTAATACAACGATAGAACACATTCTCGTTTCATTTTGTCTGTCTGTACAGTTTATAGCAGTTGCCTATTTGCAAAAAGTAAACCGAAAATAAATATTAGCCCTTCTGCAATTTCTACTTACTAAACACTCCCAAACCGAAATTAGATGTTTTGACGCAATTGTCTACTCTAGTTGATGTGTTCAAGTCTCTTTGGAGAAAAATAACACGAATGCGTAAAAACAAATATAGAAAATCTCGCAACCAGCTAAAGCAGAGACTGAAAGGAATCTCTGAATTTCTTCGATGAAAATAAGCTGGTTCTTTTTGTCTTGTCATTTATTTCGATCAGCAGAGAATAATTCTGTCGTAATCTAGTTCATTTTTGGTTGTCCCTTTTGTTTATGACGTGGAGCAGTCAGGGGTGAGGGAGTGAGCGATCCGGCTGCTTGTTTATGCTGAGTGTAGTTTTTTGTATCCGGGAGCAAGAATCGGTCTGTGAATTGTTCATTGCTGAAACACAGCGGTGGTTATTTGCACGAGGCCAGGCCCTGATTCGGGCGGGGTCTACCGGCAGAAATTCCAAACTTGGTTCGACAAGGACGGACAATACTCCCGAATGTGGTTTGGTGGCAAACTTGGTTCGACATGGACGGACAATACTCCCGAATGTGGTTTGGTGGCAAACTTGGTTCGACACGGATGGACAATATTCTTGAGTGTTGGTTTAGTGGCAAACTTGGTTCGACATGGATGGACAATATTCTTGAGTGTTGGTTTAGTGGCAAACTTGTGAGTGCTCCAGATTATTTCTCTTTGCTCTTATTTATTACTTGTTGCTCCAGTGTTTTTCTTTTTCATTTTTGTACCAGTCATTTTTTAGCTTTCAGAGCTGTGTTTTTTAGGTATAACCTGTTTTAACCTTATCGCATTAAAATATTATTTGTTCGTTACTACTTGTTCTTAGTCACCACACTGGGTCACTTACCAATCGGGCTATAGTCATTCTGATCGTGACAATCGTCAAATAATAAACGACATGAAAACAATACGAAGCATAGAGCACGGCCGATGCAAATAAGGTTGCAAGGAATGCCACCAAAAATCATATTGGTCATTACAATTTATCCAAGCTATCATTTATGGGAGATAGGTGACTTAATCGTGACGGAGTAGTCCAAAGCTAATGTTACTCAACTTTGCAAAGTTGTCGAACTTTTTTTTGGAAAGAACAAGATCTCCGTCAAGGGTGCAAAGTGGTGCGTACATGCTACAAAAGATAATACATTTTTGATCAAACGATAATCTAAAGAAACTATAAAAAACATAGAATTATTAACCTGGAGTTAAACCATTTTTTGTAAGGACAAAGTCAGGCGCGGATTTAGGCTGTCTTTCTATTCAGACTGTTTTAGGTCAAAATATTTTATCAGCTTTTTCCACAACGGTACTGTAAAATTTGTGGAGCTTTTGTGCTATGTAGTAAAATCATTAAATTGAATAATAAGTATTTTTATCTAACAACAAAAAAGCTATAATTGGGTGACTAAAAATATGCAGGAGAATATTTTGTTTTGTACAAATATTAGTTTTAATGTTTTCGGCGCGTGAGCTTCCTGGAGCCTACCAAAGCGCCACCATCGTCAAAGATACAATCCAAGGAATAACATCGACCTTCCCCATACAGCATGGTTCAAGGAAGTTCAGGATCTCTCCAATAACTAGAGCAGCGAAATAAAAAACCAAGATCATGCTCACGTCAGAAACACAGAGAAAATGTTGAAAGTAAAACAGCAGAGATCCATTTTAAGCGTGTATTTTCCTGGATTATCCGATTGAAGAGCTGTCACGTCGATTTATGGATCCTTGTCATTTAGAGTTGATTGATATTCCTAATGTCTAATTTACATTATTACAAATCGATCACACATGACTCAGATGTTCCGCTCTGTTTTCTATTTAAAATTTTCTGCTATATTTTCAAAATGGTTGTTAAAAACAAAATAAAATGCATTTCACCAATTTAAGATTTTTATTTAGGAAGATGGTCAGATTTTGAGCTAGATCCGCCCCGGAAAGTTGAAGTAAGTGTTCTGATATCTGGAGGAGTTACAGGTGTCCAATATGTACTGTTGTGAACGTGGGAACTTCGGTGGAAGAAGGTTATGCAAAATGTGAAGAGGACATTCCATTTGTTTCCACAGACGATCCGATCCGCAAGAAGCAAACGACGCGTTTATCTGCGTTTGTCATTCAGGAACAGGATGACCAAATGTATTGTTTGTTTATCTACTGCATACGTACAGTATGTATACGTCAATACACAACTTAAATGGCGTGGAAGTTGAGTGTTTTTCGACGGTAGTGCATGTCTACCCAAAAAAGTTGAATAGTGGTAAACTAAAAACATCGGAATAAATAACAACAAGGAGATATTTAAAGCAAAAAGCGGAATCGCATCTTCTACAAATACATACTTATAAATGAGAGAATGAGTCAGGTGTTCTTCGAGATCTTCAATTAGCCGGATAAATGCAGCCGAGAATGCATTGAGATGGGCTGATGGCGCATTCAACACTCCCAGATCAATTTCATTTTCAGTAACTGCATGAGACAGAGTCAACAAATATTGTTATTAGAAAAACAAACTTTTGGGAACACTTAATGATTCGATGTATTGATTGGCATACGATAATAATATTTTCCTTCCAACAAAATCAAAATAAATAATACTTAACAAACTAATGTACAGTTTTGATCAATAATATAAAAAAGTTCAAAACGCGTCGTTTTTTCGTTTCCCGTATGACTAGCTGGACACCTATCCCAGCAGGAGCGTGGCAAGTTGTCAAAACTTATGCTAACAAAATGAACAGTTTAGAAACTTTAATCGTGCATATCTCCTAAAAATTGTCTGCCCGTTTCCCCCAAATTGACTATGGAAAGCTATTTAAAACAAGCATCTAAATAAGAGTAACTTGGAAAAAGATGATTTCAACTTTTGTTCTGACGGTAATGTGTCCATCCGAAAAAAATCAACAAAATACACCTAGTTGCCTCTAAACAAGGATTGTATTATGACCCTATATCTAAGTACAAAACTTTGTCCTGCCACACAAGTGAGTAATTAGGACATAACATGAAATCACATTGGCAATGAGTATCATTACCAACTCATTTATATAGATGCGTTCAAACATCTCATTATCTGTCTGTGTTGTTTGTCTGTATGAAACCGTTTTGTACAAAGACGATTTGAATTCAATCAATCAATAATATTCAATTAGTAAATAAAGCAATCGATAAGACTTGCTAAACTGAATAGAAGGGCAGGTTCGGGTGTGGTAGTTCACTTTTATGTTCATTTTGAAGAGTAAATGCAAATTTAATTTACAGCCGGATTCTTGGCATGAACAATTGAAGCATCCTCGCATCTCTATAAGAGGGTCAGTCTGGAAGTAAACGACAAGGACACATCATTGGACCTACCGGACGCGGTCATTGTTTCATTTTAGTGAGTATCTTTCAAAAGGTTCGAATATATCATCACAATATTCATGATATTCACAGAAAGATGTTGGAATAAGTATACGTACTTAAAGATAAAGGATTTCCGGATAATTTGATTGATTGCCCTTTCGACCAATCAGATGCGACGAATTTCTGTTTAAAAAATAGCAGTAGAGTTTGGCAGGCATCAAACCTCTTTGCTAGGGATGTAGGTTAGTGATTAATTTTTTAATACAATGATTGAACACATTCTCGTTTCATTTTGTCTATTTGTAGCTAGTTCCATTTTTTTTTAAATTAACCGAAAATAAATATTAGGCCCTTCTGCGATCTTGGCCTAACAAACACCCCCAAACCGAAATTACATGTTTTGGCGCACGTGTCTTCTCATAGTTGATGTATTCAAACCTCTTTGTATCTACATCTCTTTGGTATCTGATAAAGTACAGGTAAAGAATCGTCATTAGTCCATTTTTCAATGTATTTGATAACTAATAACAAACACCGGTTCTTCCTTTTTCTAAAAATGTTTTCCTAATCGTTTTAATGTTTTTGTTCATGCTATTCCTGTCTTGTCTGATGAACTTGTACCCGCAATATTATTTTTAAAAAATGGTTTGATAATGACTGTGGAACGGTGGAAACCTGCTGCCATTACATTCTCGAGTAACAGGAATCGATAAACAAATGTAATTGCCATACACGCAAATTGTCTTGGGAATTTCGTATTTGCTATATGTTCTTATTGAAAATGATTGACTTTTGACATTACCTATGTTCCGCAGACATACCTCAAAATATGTAATTTACTCTAATTTTGTTTCAAATAACGCAGCTGTACTATGAAATAATTGGATAAATTTAGCATTAATATTTAATTGCATCTACAGTTTGATACGCACCAGAATTTATATATCGTCGTGCATGTTCTTCCGACCAAGTGCCTTTCTCAACAAGGTATTCAACTGCAACAGCCAACAGTTTCAAAATTATATTTTCAGAATTCCACCAAGACTCTTTAGCTTCTTTAATTGCTTGATTATCTGCCTAAAATACAGTAAAAACATTTAGATAAAACCAACAGGCTTTTAACGAAGAACAAATAAATAGGTTAAGCTTAAAAATGGAATAGAAAAATTAGCAGCTTACATCCATGAGAGTCATATCATAAATTGGTCTGAGAATATAGATAGGTGGTACTTGATTCTCTTCCAGAGTGTACCAGTCTTTGAGAGCACTGCTATCCTCATTCAGTGTTTGCAGAGTGTCCACAAACGTTTTGAAGTCGTCTTTGGGAATTCGATAGGGTGGCGGATGACCTCCGTATCGTTGTCCTAACATAGCCTAAGTGTCAGAGAGGAAAAATGATTACAGAATCATCGAAATCAGACCCGGGGACAGCTACGTCTATAGAAGTAACACACAGTATTCCATCAATGGATGGGACACTTTGTATTATTAAAATAGAGAAAGATTCGAAATATGGGGATTATCGACTTACAATAAAACTTGGTCCGGAAGAAATCTCTTGACAGTTGAAAACTTCTTGATAGCAGAGAATGGGTCCCTGATGATCCAATTGACTCTCATCACGAACTCCCCAACGCATGTCTATTACCTAAAGAAATATAAACACAGTGGAATGTTTAGCGGTCCGAAGTGGTTCCCTTCATCTGATATCGATCTAATAGGTGACGCTGAGGGCCGTGAGTCGGAAGATCGTCTCATCTGTGTATATACTTAAAGAATGTATATTCCGCAAGCATACGCCCATACTACTAAAGAGTAGTAGAGTATTTAAATCAGCGACAACGCCGCGTGGATCATAAGTATAAATAGCCATGCTTTCTCTCGCTATACCTAGATGTACAATCTGGCTTAAATGGTGGTTACGCAAAGGATCCGTCATGTGAGGCAAAGGAGTATTAGGGCGGTAATGGCGCAGCATAAGAATGCTAAATTTGTGGAAATTTTATACAAGATTTTCTCTTTGTACTATAAGTACTTTATAAAAAATGTTGTATAGATAAATCAAAATGTTGCGGTGATTTCAATGGTGTAAAAATAAATTTGATCTGATGAACTTTTTATTGTCAAAATTACCTTTGAATAATGCCACCAATAAACTATATATCGTGAAATTTTGCATAGATATATTTCACTGGGAGAATTATCTGATGTAGTAGAGCATATACATAAATAGCCTACTTTCTCTCTCTAAATAATGAATAAATATTATTAACGAACAACAATAATAATATACCGGTATAGCGGAATCCTACAACTACCTTGGGCAAAGAGAAAACCAACATATTATACTCAACAAGAACATTAGAGCGAGCTGGAGTTACGAAAAACAGACGGCAATAAGGGAGATGCGCTAGTTCGGCCGCATGATCGCCTAAGAGGAAATTTTGCAAAAGAAATTCTCAAAGGATCGGAAGAAGGCAAGTACAGAAGAGGACGACCAGCAACATCATGGATAGACGATGATCGAAGATATACCGGCGAGGAACTCGAATTAACTTCAAAACTGGCAAAAGATCGCAAAGGATGGTGTGAAATCATTCATTCATACTTTTGTTCTTTCCTAGTTTTAAGAAAAAGTGTTATTGTTAAAATTACATTGTATATTTTATGGTATTTGTATTATTGAAAAAGTAATCATGGTCGGAAAAACTCAAGGAAAAAAAAACGTGGAAGGCAGAGAACCGTTGGATTGATGACATCAAGAACATCACCAATATGCCCCTGTCTCAACTTCGTTTTTTAATTGAAGATCGCGAGAAGTGGTGGAAATGGTTGAAGATGTCACCAAAAGGCGGCGCCGACTTGGTGGTACATAGGTACATAGGTATATTTAGTATAATCTAAAATATATATCATTGTATGGTAATTTCAAATGCTTGATGAACTTTCCGTAATTTTCTTTTAGTTCGATGTTTAACACTTTGATGGAGCAAGTCGTAATAGAAGAATCTAAATGTCACTCGATTAATTTCTAATTGCTATATAATTAATATTTATTAATTTGCTCTACTACATATAAAAATTTGTGTACTGTATGCTATTTAGAGAGAGAGAGGGAGAAAGTAGGATTTTTATATCTATACTCTACTACTGTACGTCAAATAATTATAACAGTAAAATTTAATTTACACACAATCTCACTGTATTTAGTTTATTGAAGGCATTATTCCAAGCTAATTTTGACAATTTTTTTTCATCAGATCAAATTGTTTTTTACACCATTGAAACCATCGAAATATTTTGCATTTATCTATACTACAATTTCATAAATTATTCATATTATAAAGAGAAAATCTTATGTAAAGTTTACGCAGATTTACTTACTTTATTTACATTCTTATGCTGCGACATTAGAGCTATAGCACTTTTTTGCCTCGGGCGGCTGTGTATGACTCATTCTTGGCCCAACCATCATTTACAATAGGATTAGGCCGGATTGTACATCTAGGTAGAGAGAGAGAGAGAGCAAGGCTATTTATATCTATGGCGTGGGTTGTTAAATATTGAGTAGTCATCCTCAATCAGAAAACGACATTCTGGCCTGTCCCCATGTAGCAACAACATTAACTGCAATTCTTTGTAAGATTTCAAGATATGATAGTAGATCTCTTTTTTACTGTATCTACTAAGGAAACTTTTTATGACAAAGATTGTAATCCTAACATCAACGACAACTTTTATGTGTAACGGGTGTTCGAACACTCTCTGTTTCGATTGCAATCAAAATTATTCTATTACCATCTTTAAGTGATTTCGACTAAAAGCTAATCATTTCCAAACATTTTTCATTAATTAAATTGATTAAATTTAATAGAAGATGTGTCGTGTGTATGTCGCTTTTATTATATACCACTGATGAACTTTTATTGCAATAAAGTAAAACGTGCTTGGCATACATGCACACCCTTGCCTTCATCTTTATTTGAACAGTAAAAAATAGTTCTTAAACTATATTTGCTAATATCACTGAGGAAAATTCCTAGAAAATGACATTTGCACCTGAAATTCAACAGCATAATTATCTCTGCAATAGTTCTTCAGTTTTGGATAAACTTCCTTCATCAAGTAATTCCGTTCTTTTGCCATGTCTAAAAACAGAGAAGAACAATTCCATTTTACGAACGATTTTGCTCAACTGTAATTTACAAACAGTTGAAACATTTTATGATCAGCATCGCGACATACATAGGTATCTGCTTATATAACAGTTAATGTATTACTAAATCTAATAAAACGCTTGCTGTCGAAACATATATCACAAAACTAAATTAATAAATTCCATTACAGTACTGATTCAGTAAATTACCTCATATTTAAAACTTAAAAACAACATCTATAAACTAATTACCATAGTAGTATAGTTGTATGCTAGGAAATGTCAGTCCTCTTATCTCTTCCATATACAATGGAGTATAAATTAGAAATTGCAATATAAAATTTAATACATCATAAACATTCGAAAATGACAAATATGAAATCAAGCATAGTTAACATTTTATATTCATTACCTGAAAATGTTGAACTGAGGAAAATTCTAACAACTTTGCTATTTTGTGGTGGAAGATTTTCCAACCAACCTTGCATTACATTCATATACACAGAATCAATTTTTGAAGCTTGTAATTTTGGCATTGTTGATGTCATTGAGAGTAACAGTGATGGCTATTCTATATAATTTGCAGATTTACTTGAATATATTCCAGCATTCTGTTGCTATGAGTACTCCACACTGTTGTCTGATTTCATAATATCTAAAACAAATAAAATAAGTTTTATGCAAATCATTTGATGGCAATTATACATGTGTACATATAATTTAAATTGGCTTTTCTAGATAACGTTCTTGGTTATATATTTTTATGAGATAGCCTTTACATTACTAATTTTTTATACATAACAATAATTTGTTTTAATAATTATTGTAGTTATTAATTGCCTAAGGTCATCATCATCGTCATCGTCATATGTCCCAAAACCAAGCTAGTTGTTGGCAAATAACACGATTTGACATGTAATATTGCCTTCTCCAGCATCAGCTTGCGCCAGGAGTTCCGCAGTTCCACATCCTGTCCACTACGTGATATTGGTCATCCAGTTTGTTGTTGGTCTCCCTCTTCCTCTTTGACCACTTACTGCGTCTTGTAGATAAGTCTTTGCAAGTGTGTTTCTTTGTCGGCAGATATGTTTAAACCATTGGAGCTTACGTTTTTTCACTGTTGTTAAAACTTGGTATAACATAATTAAGTATTTCTCTATTTCTATGAGGGTTTCTTGGTGTATATATATGGAAAATGGATGTTCTTGACTATTTGGGATTAGTTTGAGTCTAAACTTAGTATCAACATAATTAAGGTGTATAAATAGGTAGGTATTAAAGTATCCTCACATCTCTCTATAAGATGATCTATCTGCTTACATTGATCTGTTGGCAGAAAAGGCAAAAAAGGATGAGGATATATTATTGAACTTATAGTCTTTGTTTGATAGTAGCTATGTGCTATTACAAAAGATTGTTCTATAGTATATACAGATGGTATTATAATTATTATCAAATGGCAATGCTTTGTGAGGAAGGTGTATCTAAATGCTGCATTGTTAATCTGCACAATTTTACATATAAAATTTGTAAGTACTATTTATAACAAAATTTTAATAACTAAAATTTATATTAATGACTAATAATATTTTTTTACTTTTTATCTATTTGTAAATAATTATTTCTTTATTTTGTTAGTTTCTACTTAGGAAATTGTTTAAAATGCTTATAGTTATGATTAATTAATTTTATATAAAAAATATATCAAATTAATTTCTATATATAAATTATAATGGTTAAATATACACTACATTGCAAAAAATGTAATTCTTGTTTAGTGTTCTCAGTAGACACGATTTTAATTTTTGTTATCCAGGATGTGTCTATAGACTATCTAGATATATAGTATGATGCATATTGGTGACCCCGCCACAGTACAGACACTCCTATGAGACACCTGTGTCCTAAGTTCTACCTAATTGGCTAGTTTAAATTTGAAGTAAGGTGATAAGATTGAATGTCTACTGACGACAGCCAGGGAAGAATTCCATTTTTTTGCAATGTA